>JAJOOR010017341.1:0-37805 GCA_036250505.1 Solanum acaule
GGTTGCTCTAAAATTTGGGTTAGACCCATTCCCCACTCAATTTGACCCCCTAAACAAGAATATGAAGTCGGATTTCCGAAATCATGCACGGATTTTGAAATATATGGAAATTACAATTATAGGTGTTTCCGAAGCACATTTTCGGGCATTTTTGGGGTCGTTTCAGCTTTCGAATCAGAACAATGGACCACAAGCTAAGAAATACCGCATTACCATATATATATATAAACCAATGAGCTTCAATATTTATATCACAAAAACACAATATTCACAAAATACCCTACAAGAGGTAGGTATGGAAATACCTCACCCTACCAACAAAAACAAAGCAGTTGTCCTCAAACGAAACTAACAATAAAAATAGTCTAAAAGGTAACAGAATGGGAGGGGGAAGGTCATCCTGCCAGGCTAAGCCTAGGGTGAAGTCTGCATGTCTGTCACTCTATCTGTTTGGGTATCATTGCTCGGTGTCTCATCAACCTTGGCTCCACTGGAGCCCACCGTCGAGGTATCTTGAAGTGATGCCTACCTTGAAGTCTCGAACATCGCACCCTCAAGGTCAAGCAAATCATCATAGAAATCTTCCTCCTGAACACCAAGCTACTCTTCATCAGTCTCAGCCTTGGACTCAGCAGCAACATCATCAGCTCTAACCTCATCTCCAGTGGTAGCCGGAGGCACATCAGAGTAAGCTGAAACAGCGGTACTCGGGCTATCTGGAATCTCCACAGTCCCAAAAAATGAAGTAAACTAGGTGGACTTCAGATGGTCCACATCCATCCTCAGCTCAGAAATGTCAGCCTTTACGGCCGTCAGTGTATCTGTGGCTCATTTCGCTCTCTTATCACCTCTACTCTCGTTGTAAGGCCATAAATTAAAGCTCTTAGAAGTGTCAAAGCAACAACAATGGCTCTCTTGATCATCCCAAGAATAGCAGCCTCTAACCAGGAGGCACACACATCGGTGAATTGGTCCAGATGCCCCGTCTTATACAACATTGTCTGGGTGATCGCAGGCCTAGAAGCAGAAGTAGCAACAGATCTAGGGGGAGGGGGTGCAACAAAAGAGCTAGGAGTCTTAGAAGAAGGAGGTGCAGATGTACTTGAGGAGCCAATGGACTAATTAGGCAGGGCTACCTCTGTAGGGACCATATAAACATCAACCTACGGGGATGTGTCCACCAGGGTTTCCCTTCTCCTTTCAGCCTTATCCTGTTGGTACTCAGCCTCAATACGTCGGATGTCAGTAGAGGAGGTGGGTGTCACCTCCACATCCTTCTTTTGATCTCGAGGAACACGGACCCGTCTGCATAGCTCGGTGATTAACACCGAGAATGGGAGCGAAATCTGTCTCTGCTTGGCCCTCATGGTATGCGCGGGTCGGGTGGGGTAACTGGTGTTACTTGGTAGTGGATTACGGGCTATAAAATTTACCTGTGAAGGAAGTCACAGTCCATGAGACCATCTGTGATCCTTACTTACCTAACACTTGACTGCGGAAGACCACAGATCATGAAGTTGCCCGTAAAGGGCATCACGGTCCGTGAACATGTCCGTGACTGCGACTTAGAAACTTGGCATTCATACCTAAGGTTTATGAGAGGCTAGATGGTCTGTACAAATTCGAATGGACCGTGAACCCCATTTTTATGCAATTTCCAGTAGCTTTCAAACTTTTTTCCTCAAATTGAAGGATCCTGAAAGTGCCCGTGAAGAGAACCACGGTCCGTGAGACTGTCCATGAAGTTAAGTCTACACCAGGTCATGTATTTTTTCACCTATTCTCTCCTGCACACATCAACACACAGTGACTCTATAAAAACAAAGAAAATTAAGGCAAAAGGGAACATACCTAATACAATACATCCTGGGTTGCCTCCCAAGCAGTGCAGAATTTAACGTCGCGGCGCGACGCAGGTTACTTGATTACTCAGACTTCATCAAGTGTGCATTCCCTTACAATCTTCACATCCTTAGGAGCACCCACATATGCCTTGACTCGCTGACCATTAGCTTTGAACCTCTCACCTTTCTCATTTTCCAGTTCAACAACACCAAATTGAAAAACCTGTGTTACCTTAAAAGGTCCTGACCATTTAGATTTTAGCTTTCCTGCGAACAGACGAAGTCTGGAGTTGAAAAGTAACACCAAATCATCGAGAGTGAAGCTTTTTTTTCTCAATATGCTTGTCATGATATATCTTCATCCTCTCCTTATACAGTGCTGATCTCTCATAAGCTCTCAGACGGAACTCATCCATCTCACTGATCTGATCTAACGTCAAATTCGCAGTTTCGCTCCAACTGAGGTTTAGTTTCTTCAATGCCCAGAGTGCTTTATGCTCAAGCTCAACTGGCAAATGACATACTTTTCCAAACACTATATTTCACCATACCAACTGAGGTTTAGCTTCTTCAATGCCCAGAGTGCTCTATGCTCAAGCTCAACTGGAAAATGACATGTTTTTCCAAACACCAGTTCGTATGGAGACATATTAATAGGTGTCTTGAAACCTATCTGATATGCCCATAAAGCATTGTCCAGCTTCCTTGACCAATCTGTCATGTTGGCATTAACTGTCTTGGCCAAGATTGCTTTAATCTGCCTGTTGGAAATCTCCAATTGTCCACTGGTCTGTGGGTGATAAGGTGTTGCCACCTTGTGTTGTTTTACCCCATACTTGGTTAGAAGCGCGCTGAACACCTTGTTGCAGAAGTGAGAACCACCATCACTGATAATGGCTCTGGGTGTTCCAAACCTTGAGAAGATGTTTTGTTTTAGGAAACTAGCAACACTCTTTCCATCGCTCTCAGCTAAAGCAACAACTTCAACCCATTTGGACACATAGTCAACCGCAACCAGTATGTATTTTTGCCTATATGATCTCCCAAATGGGCCATGAAATCAAAACCCCACACATCAAACAATTACACCTTCAGAATAGGTGTCATGGGTAGCTTATGGCGCCGAGAGATGGCTCCTCGCCGCTAGCACACATCACAGCTCCTTACTAAGTCCACTGCATCTTGATGAATTATGGGCCAGTAATACCCACACTGAAGTATCTTGTGTGCTGTTCGAGCACCACCATGATGACCACCAACATGAGATGAGTGATAGGCCTCCAAGATGTGCAACATTTTGGCTTTCGGAACACATCGCCTAATTATGTTGTCAGCACACACCCTGTACAGATACGGTTCATCCCAAAAGTACTTGCCTACATCATGCAGGAACCTTTTCCTTTGCTGATATGTTAGTCCTTCAAGCAATACATCACTAACAAGAAAATTAGCATAATCAGCAAATCAAGGAATAAGGTCAAGAGTCGCAGCTAATAGCTCATCATCTGGGAATGTATCATCTATTTCAAGCTCACTCTCTTCCTTGTTTGCAACATCCACAGGTGATCAGCTACCTGGTTCTCACAGCCTCTCCTATCCTTCACTTAAAAGTCAAACTCTTGGAGAAGTAGCACCCATCGGATCAGCCTAGGCATGGAATATTTCTTTGCCATGAGGTATCTCAAGGCAGCATTGTATGTATGAATTATCACCTTAGTCCCCAGCAAGTACGCTTGGAACTTTTCAAACGCATAGACGATAACCAATAGTTCCTGCTCAGTGACTGTGTAGTTTTGTTGTGCCCCATTCAGTGACTTACTAGCATAGTAAATCAGATGAAACATCTTGTTGCACTTCTGCCCCAATACAACTCCTAATCCAGTCCCACTGGCATCGCACATTACCTCAAATGGCTCCGCCCAGTCTGGGCCAACGATCACTGGTGTTGAAATGAGCTTTTCCTTCAGGCACTCAAATGCTTTGAGACATGCCTCATCAAAGACAAATTTCACCTCCTTTTACAAAATCTTGCACATGGGCTGTGAATTTTTGAGAATTCCTTGATGAAATACCTATAAAACCCGGCGTGGACTAGGAAGATTCTAACACCCTTCACACAAATAGGTGGAGGTAATTTTTCAATAACCTCAATTTTGGCCTTCTCGACCTCAATCCCTTTCTGCGGCACTTTGTGACCAAGGACTATGCCCTCATTTACCATGAAATGACACTTCTCCCAATTAGCACTAAATTGGCCTCCTCACATATCTGTAGAGCCCTGCTAAGACTCAACAAATAGTCATCAAAAGTATCACCCACTATAAAGAAGTCATCCATAAATACCTCTAGAGTGTCTTTAACCATATCTAAGAAAATGGACATCATGCACCTTTGAAATATGGCTGGTGCATTACACAGTCCAAATGGCATGCGTTTAAACGGAAAGGTGCCACAAGGACATGTGACAGTGGTCTTTTCCTGATCTTCAGGAGCAATTGATAGTTGGTTGTAACCAGAGTATCCATCTAAGAAACAATGCCACTCTTTACCTACCAACCTATCAAGCATCTGGTCCATAAAAGGCATGGGTAAATGATCCTTAAAATTCCACTTGTTGAGCTTCCTGTAGTCCATACACATTCGCCATCCAGTGACTGGTCTTTGTGGGACTAATCATTTTTGGCATTTTCCACCACAGCCATACCACCATTTTTGGGAACATATTGCACTTGGCAGACCTAGTGACTATCAGAAATAGGATAGACCACCCCAACATCTAACCACTTTATTATGTCTTTCTTAACCACCTTTTGCATGGGTGGGTTTAGCCTCCGCTATTGTTCAATGCTTGGGCTGCAGTCCTCCTCAAGCTGAATTTTGTGGGTGCATATACCAGGAGGTATTCCAATTATATCAGCAATGGTCCACCCAATTGCCCGTTTGTATCTTCTCAACACCTTGATCATCTCCTGCACCTGCTCTTTATTCAAATCTGCAGCCAAGATCACAGGTAAAGTGTTATTAGTACCCAAAAATACATACATGAGGTGACTGGGTAACTATTTCAGTTCCAGCACCGGTGGCTCCTCGATGAATGGTTTTGCTAGGGGACTTGGCCTATTTTTCAAGTCCAGGTCCAATTTGTTTGGGGCATACGAGTGTGCTCCCATACCTTGCAAAGCATTGACGGTCTCTGTATAGTCAGGCCAGAAATCAACATCAAAGTTCATCAGCACTGCAGCTAAGGTTTCAACAACCATCCTCTCTTCTATGGGTACCCTTATGTCCTCATCAGCAACCACCTCTATTCAAGATACCACATTCATATTAGTGGGTTACTTCATTGACCTGGAAATATTGAACTTTACCTCATCCTTGTTGAGTCTGAACTTCAACTCTCCTCTTTCAACATCCACCAAAGCTCTTCCTGTAGCCAAAAAGGGTCTTCCCAAAATGATGGGCACCTCAAAGTCCACTTCGCAATCCAAGATCACGAAATCAGCTGGAAAGATGAATGTCTCTACCTTTAAAAGTACATCACATAGTACTCCCACTGGATGCTTAACTGACCTACTAGCAATCATCAACCTCATTGTTGTGGGTCTTGGAACTCCCAATCCCAATTTCTTGTAGATGGCTAGTGGCCTCAAGTTGATGTTGGCTCCTAGATCACACAACGCTTTTGCAAAACTAATTGACCCGATGGTGCATGGAATAGTAAATGCACCTAGGTCTTCCTTTTATTGAACCAGAGATCTGGTAGCAATAGCGCTGCAATGGTGAACATCATTAGTAAAATCAAAACTTACAGCTCTTTTCTTTGTAACCAAGTCCTTCATGAACTTGGCATATCCTGGAATCTGCTCCAGAGCTTTCACCAGTGGAATATTTACTGAAAACTGCTTCAACATAGTAATGAGTTTTGTAAACTTCCCATCTTCGGCTTTTTTTCTAAGCCTTTGAGGGAAGGATGAGGTGGTCTGGGGATCTGATGTAAAGGTAGATTTTCCTCGACCTCCTTTCTTTTTCCTCTCGCAGGTTGTGATTTATGCTGAACCTCCTCTGAGTCATCTAACTATATGGTTTCATCCTCATCTCTACCAGTTTTCTCCAAGACGTGTTCATGTTTGGTACCTGCAGACATAGGGTCAGTATGAACATTACCACTCCTGGTAGCGATGGTCATGCAGTGCCTGTCCTTCTTGGGATTCTGAATGGTGTCACTTGGTAGTGATGCATTCTTCCTCTGATTCAGTGAGGCTAAGAGTTGCCCATACTGCTGCTCAATTTTTTTAATGGAGGTGGTGTGGGAGTCCACTAACTGACTCATGCTTGAGAAATCACCTATCATTTCTTTTACCCCTGCATCAGTTGATTCAACCTTCTGGAGTAATTTAGCCATTATATAGTCCAACTTAGATCCGCTAGAACTACCACCTGCCCGGTCTCTATTACTTGGGGGCAAATAAACACGACTGCGATCATTCCTATACCCATCTTTTTTTTGCCAGTTTCCTTGATCTCTATTGATGGCCTATCATACTGACCATCCCTAGCATAGTTCCTACCTGCGTTTCCAGAATTGTAACCCTGATTTCCAGAGATATAATTCCAAAAACCCTCTTGGTTCCCTAAGTAGTTAGCTTCCGCATCAAGGTCAAGATCCTAATCCTCATACCTGTTTTGCTGTCCCACAACATTCACCTTTTCAGACTTGGCGAGAATGTGTTTTGTAAGCAGATCTATTTGAGTCCTCATATGTTCCATGTCTTGGTCCCTTTCTTCTTCTCTCTTCCTCTGTTCAGCTGAAAGGTGAAATATATACCCAAGCTCTCCTACCTCTGCATCTCTAGTGTACCATGTTCTGTTGTTCCTTGACACCTCATCTAATAGCTGCATGCTCTCCGCAAATGACTTCCTCACAAATGAGCCTCCACAAACTGCATCAACAACAGGTTTAGTAACATAATTCAGAGACCTATAAAAGGCCTGTTTAAGATGCCTTTCAGTAAGATCATGGTTGGGGCATTTCTTTAGCTTTTGGCTGAACCTCCACCAAGTATCATGCATTCCCTCTCCTGGTAGCTTCTTGTGTTTACTAATCTCGTCGTTCATCTGCAGCTCTTTTGATTCTGGGAAGAATCGTTCCAGGAAAGCTTCCTTCAACACATTCCAAGTTCGGATGGAGTCATCTGGCATCTCATTCAACCAATTAGTCGCCTCTCCAGTAAGCGCCAATGGAAACAGCCTCAACATCACTGCTATTTGGTTGACCCCAAGAATCTCTTGTGACTTACAGATTGCCACAAAATTCATCAAGTGCTGATTTGCATCATCACCAACTGCACCTCTAAACATACCTTTCAGGTTCAGCAATTAGATCATGGTGCTGGTGATTGTGAACTTAACACCTGGGGGTAGTGCAGGTAACACTATGGCTACAGTGGCTCCAGCTCCATCCAAGTCAGCATCATCTTCTTCATACATCATATGAGCAGGATGCTGAGCTCTACCCCTTGGGGCTATTGGTTGGCGCTAGGGATGGACTACTCCTTCCACCCCCCTGTTCTCATCTACTACCCTAGGTTGATTGATTCCAACATTTTGCTGGACACCTGGCCTAGGTTGATTGATTCTTGCAGTTTGATGTACATTCCTTGCAGCATCAGTCTCAGCTTCTAGTCCCAGTCTGTGTCTCTGAGCCTCTAGTTCTTGTGCATTAACTATCTTTCGAAGAGTTCTCTAAACTTCAAGGCCGTAAGGAAGCAATGGGGCTCCTTTACTTCTAGTGTTGGGCATCCACAATCTGACTCTCCTGAAAAAGACACAAACACCAAAAAAATGTAAAATTAGGAAATATAACAATCAAATAGAAGCTAGTAAAACACTTCTGAATTGAAATTCCTTGAAGCGGTGCCAAAATTTGATACGTCCAAACTTACATTTCAAATAAGAAGTGTAAACAGTCGATGTCAATTTACAGAACTCAATTAGAGTTGAGGTCGATCCCACAAAGAATTTTTTTACAGATAAGGTTTCACTGTCACGTTTATTCAAATGTTGTTATTATCTCCTAAACAAATAACACATGAAAGTAAACTGGGTTTGGTGGAAATGTTATAATGACCAAACCTGCAGTCAAAATCTAGATTCGCAACTAATAGACTATTTCGTTGTAGGGTTTATTCAGTTAATTAAAAGAAACCAGGATTGTGTTCACCAGAACATTAGTTCAAGTGTTCTTCCGTAATTGAGCATTAGGCAAATTAATGTTTACAAAATCATTGCGAGTTAAGTTTATTTGACACTTCTCAGCCAAATCAGATAATTATCACTCATTTTCTCTCGACCCTAGAGTGTAACTAACATTGGCCCTCGCTTAAAATGATATGTTGTTAAAGATCTTTTCTCTCGAACTCAAGCTTTAACTCCAATTGAATAATTTTGTTCAGCTTTTTCCTAACGGGTATGTTTTTCTTTAACAAATACTAGATACAAGCTCATCTAATATGTGCACTCACTAGATGCCAATGATATCGAAAGCTAATAACTATAGAATGTAAACATAGACTACTCATTACTTGTTTTACGGAATCGTAACTCGAATTTCGTCATGGATCCCACAACCCCAGTCGTGGTATTTAGCCACTCATGCTTTGACATAAACAATCAGTAATTACGGATGAAAACATATTGAGAAATACTTACAAAAGTAATTAGCAAATCAACAATCAATTTGATAATCTGATAGTCTGAATCCGAGTTTCCAACTGGTAACAATAATAAAAAATTCAAAAATCGAAAGATAAGAGTAATTCTGTGTTTTTAGTCGTAAAACGTAAGATCATGAATAATGAGCCAAAAAACGACCTAAAGTAATTCAAAATAGAATTTTTAAAATCTACTAGGACTGAAATGTTAGATGGCTCTACGGCCACTTCTACGGTTCGTAGAGGACTTCACTTGCCGTGAAGTCCTCCATGATCTTCCCTTTAACTTTCCCAAAGATTGGATCTTCAATGCCTTCACTGGAAAATACACCACGAGAGCTACCACGGTCTGTACTGAGGACCACGGTTCGTGACGTCGCCCGTGGTCTTCAGTTGAGTTTCAACCTTCTTTCAATTCTTCCTTGGTTTCACACTAGTTCAGTTTCATGGCAGGTACGGTCTGTGGTGAGGACTGCGGCCCATAGAACCCTCCGTGGTCTTCACTTGGTTATTCCTGCTCTTCATCTTCTCAAGTCCCAGAGCTGCCTCACTTTCACGATCTCAACCACGGACCGTAATGAAGTTCATGGTCTGTGAAGTTGGCCGTGAATTTTACTTGGTCAACATCAGTTCTGCTTCTTTTTCCACTTTTCTATACAACCCAGATTCTGCCTAACACATTTAACGAACCCATTAAATAATCCAAAATTTCATTTAATTTCAGTATTAGTTCATAATTATTAACCATCAAATGTGTCACGATTTCACGGCACATCAGGCCCACTGGACTGATTTGGCACGACTACCTCTGTAGGGACCATATCAACATCCACCTACGGGGATGTGTCCACGGGGCTGCCCTCCTCCTGTCAGCCTCATCCCGCTGGTACTCCGCCTCAATACGCCAGATGTCAGTAGAGGAGGTGGGTGTCACCTCCACATCCTTCTTTTCATCTTGAGGAAAACGGGTCTGTCTGCACAACTCAGTGATAAACACCGGGAATGTGAGCTAAATCTGTGTCTGGTTGGCCCTCATGGCCCTCTCTTGCTCAATCAATACCCAAAATTTAGCGACTAGTGATAAATATTGGACCCTAAACATGTTCCCTTTGGGTTCCTGAGAATGGATTAATTTTGTGATTGCATAATTGTGCTACCGATGAACCTTAACCAGTACTAAGATGCAATATTGAGATCTTTCTTTTCTTTGGGCACACATGTCTCTATACAACCTCTAGGTGGCATCAAATAATAAGGGTCCCAACTAGCCCTCCAGGTCCTCCAATGTCGTCCTCTGGATCAGATCGATGTACTGGTGTATGAAATCATAATTGCACCCCAGAACAACATTGATGTCAGAACTGTTGCACTTCACCTTCTTGGCTCGGACTATGACAAAATCAACCGGCTTAAACATGTTGGCCTTTTTCTTCCCCTTAGGGACCAAGTCACCATAGGCCTAATAAGACTCCCAGACCAAATTTGGAATGTAGGGGCCACGGGGTTTGGTGAAAATCTCGAACATATGGAACTTAAGAGTGTTCAATATATCTGGATACCTATCCACCACACTATTTGTGGACAATCTCTTCTCCTCAAGAATAGTCCTCAATCCCTCGGCCTTTATTATGTTGAGAGACCGAGGAGAAATACCATATACTGGTGGCGCCAGGACCATAGTGTGTGCTGGAGCTGTAGCTAGAGGAGGAGTCTGAGGCACCTGGATCCTAGATGGATCATGCATCGCCTTGGATCGAAGCGCTGCTCTCCGGGTTTGTAACAATTGGTCATCCTAAAGTTCACAGATGGAAGCCTGAGAATCCCCCTCATTGTCTGATAAGGTGAGGTGAGTCTCATAGACTCCCTCACTGTCGGAGCTGGCCTCAGGGTCTCAGACATGGGCGCCTTGCCCTTCCGTTTGCCTTTACCTCCCTTTGTAGGGAGTTTGGTTGCCTTTGCTCTAGATGCAACTGCATCCTCATCTATAACTACTCCACGTGCCCGCTTGCGGTGTGACATGTCTCTTCAAGACACTTTGGGTCTAGCCATTTCTGTAAAAAACATAGAAAAATGTTAGAAACAAATCCATAAAAAAGTACAGAAAATAAGTTGTAGAAAGACTCGCTGAACCCCTTCGGCGAGCCAATTCGGGCTCGCCTAAAGTTCTAGAATAGAAATATAAAAGATTCAAAGAAAGTTGGCAATGTCCAGGGCCTTTCGTTGGTCTGCCAACACCAATTGGTGAACTAAAAGTAGCTCACCGAAAGAAACAGTGTATTTTAAGGATTAGGGGTGCAGAAGGGCGATCAAAGAGGACATTCGGCGAGCTCAGGATTATCGCCGAAAGTTACAGAACCACACACACCAATTTTAGGAAATTAAGAGTGATCTTGGTGGTGTTTGGCGAACCACTAAACCATTCGATGAGCTCCACTCAGCTCGCCAAATGGCCCCAAGGTGCCATATTTTCACCCCTCACTTCAAAATCAAGCCAACAGCCCCCGAAAACAAAATTAAACACCTACACTATGAAATTAAGGTCAGATCCATGCTACCCATGCCCTTAGGTTACTCAAACTTACCCTGATATTGCCAAAATTAGTCATTAGTCTTCTTTTACCCTTAAGAATAACATCAACCGCTCCATCTTTGGGAAAAATCTAACATTTAGCCCAATCGGGGGTGGGACATACAAGTAATTTTCACCCTCTATTTCTTCCAATTACCATTAAGATTACACCATTCTCTATCACGATCTCTCCATCCATCATTTCTAATCCAACCCTGATTTCCACCCGGCCTTTGATAGTTGGAACGAAAACCTCCTCCTTGATTTGCAAGAAAGTTCACTTCCTCTTTATACATTGCCTCAAATGTGCTTCATTGGGATTTTTTTTTCACCTACACCTACATCATTAATACTCTTCAAACCACTCCCCATCATATTTTTTCACAAAGATATCTAGTTGGGTCATCATTTTAGCCATATTTTAGTCTCTCTCTTGATCCTTCTCGATCTTCTCTTTTGTCATCCTAAAAGTGAGAGGAGACACTTGGCCTTCACGAGTGTACTATGCTCTATTGATCTTGGTCATGCAATTAAGGAGTCAAGATGCTACTTCATAGGGTTGTTGCATTATACCTCCAGGTACAAGTTGATCAAAAACTCCTTTGTTCACCGAGTCAAGACTCCTATAGAAGTATTATAGCAGCACATCATTTGGAAGTCCGTGAGTCGTGCATTGAAGTACAAACTTCTTCAATCTCAGCCACGTCTCATGAATTGGTTCACCTTCCAAGCATTTGAAACCTTGGATGCTATCTCTGAGTGTTATCATCTTTGACGGGGGAAGGAATCTCATATTGAACGTTTTGTTCAATTCTTCCCAAGAGGTGAAAGAGTCCCTTGGTAATTTAGCCAACCATTTAGTCGCTTCACTTATCAAGAGAATGGATACAGGCTGAGACGGACTAATTCTAGTGATATGTTCTTGAATCAATACGGACCACAAACGTCCACGAAGTTCCAAATATGCTCATGGGTCTTCATGGGCCAGCCCTCCGTATAATCCCTTCATTTGGAGGAGCTTTAGATTCGTGCTAGTAACATGGAAGACAACATTCCCCTAAATAGGAGGTAGATGTATTGCACCAACACGACCCAATTGGATTGAATCATTCACGTAATTCCGATTTCCAATATCGTCTTGGTGGCCCACTTGGCTACCATTACTCCCGTTCACGCTCATCTCTTCCTCTGTTCAAAACAAACAACATAAATACAAACCAAATTAAGTCGATTCAACTACAACAAAAATGATCACAATTCAACTTCAATAAAATAATTCAAAAGAACACCACTCCCTGGCAGGGGCGCCATCTTGATAAACGTCTCAAGTATACCTCATCCAATTCTAGGTGTAAATGATCGTTAACTAGTATAAAACCCAACTAAGAGTAGTAGTCGAACTCACAGGGAGTGGTACGTATTGAAATTTGATTATGAAATTAAAACGTGGTCTAAGTGTTTGTACGAATAAAAATTGTCGAAAATAAACAAGCAAATCTAAAGGGGTGACAATAAATGTGAGAAGGGGGGGGGGGGTTGGATTTGTAATTAATATCTAAAATAAGAATGAAAACGGGGGAAACAACAATATTAGAGGAATTCTTGGGATGTGATCGCTTATAAGCTAATTACACTTCATGGGTAATTAAAATTTAACAATAATTTTCTAAAATATTCTGGGTAGGCTGGACTTTAAGTGCATTAGCTTTCTCTCGAACAACTATTCAGATCAAATGATTTCTTTCGAACGTCAAAAAGCTTAACAAGATAACCAGCCCACAACCTTAATGCATCCACCCTCTCAATCTAGATGAGTAGATTATGGTTTAGGATTCACTCTCTCGAGTTGAACCCATATCAACCCAATACCTACAAATCATTAATCAAAACCTTTGGTTCTAAAATCTCTCTCTCAAGCAAGACAAGAACTTAAAATTAGAATTGCATTTGCAACTGCAATTCATAGATTAAAACTCAACAAATGATTAAACCCACATTAAAATAGCAATTTCATCATCAAACAACAATACCAATAAGATAATTAGAAAAATCAACACATGATCACACTCTCAGAATTGGGGTTTTAGCTAAACATCATAAATATAGAGAAACACTTACCAAATACATCAGCCATGATCTGGGTGAAGGTTACCAAGTCTTTACAATCTCCAAATTGAGAAAATTCAAAAACCCACTTGAAAATCTTTAACTTTGAGACTCAAAGGTTTCAAAGTTTACAATGGAACTCAAAAACTAAAAGAAAAATGTACTGAATGATCGCATCATACTGAATCTTCATTTCAACTTTCAATTTATTGTTGCCCAAGTTTTTGCCTGAAAAGCCATTGGGTGAGATAAGTTGAGCTTCACCAAACAGCTCGACGATCTGCCGTTTGCTCCAATCCATCGTCGGTTTGCATTGGTCTCAATTGTCCTCATGGTTCTGGGGCTTTACGTGATCAAGGTGGTCATTGTGGAGTTGATCGGTGATTCACCGAATGCCCATTTCTTTCGCCAACTTGGTTATTCTCCCTAGGGCTGGCACGCTGGAACTTTTGGCGAGCTAGAAAAGCTACTAGGTGGTGCGCCGAGTGGTCTTAGCGATCACCAGGATTGCTTTTCTTTACTTCTTCAGCTTGTTTTCTCCTTTTTGTTCGGTAGTGTCCTTGCCTTACTCCTAAGCCTTAAATGCTGCAAATTAACACTTTAACATCAATTTAGAGCATAAATTAGGCATTTGAGGATAGTAAAACTATCAAAACAAAGCCCTAAATGAGTTGAAATCTCAAACTCATCAAAATCTAAGAGAATTAAAGAGAAATCAATCGATTCTAGGAGAATTAGGGAAAAAAATTCGAGAAGAAAAATTAGGCGGAATGTTCTGGGAATTAGGTTGGGCGACGCATCCCCATAGCGCCAGAGGGGCAGGGGCAGTACGCCTGCAGTATGCCATAAACCAGCTTCAGTGGGTAGAGGGCTAGTGTGGTACGCCAGGGTTGCGCCAATAAACGTAAGCCCACTTTCCCTTCCATTTTTTGATCCGTACTTGTTCCTTTAAGTCGAGCATTCATTCCCTTCTTAATCCTAACTATTTAAACCTTCATTAATTATCGAGAGATCTTATATATCATGAATCACAATCCTTGAATTCATTATTCCAATTCAAGGTAGAGTTAAGAGTAAAGTTCGAGAAAGACCTTTGAGTCTTTTTGAGAAGTCTTCTACAATTATTTATAACTTGTTTCAATACATGAGTAGATGACTATGAAGATGAGACGAATAGTATCATTGAGTTAAGATTTCTAAGTTCCTGAGTTGTGGAGTTCTTGAGTCTTGAGTTATGAGTACCCAGTTTCATAGTGCTATTAAGATCCCTGAGTTGAGTTGCTCATGTCCATAATTCCACATGAACTATGTGAATTGAGTACTAAAATTTTAGAAACTTTTTAAAGAAAACACTAGAGGTCTTAAACTGAGTTTTGAGAAAGTAAAGATGAATTTTGAGAAAAGAGTTTTCTAAAAAATGATAAGTATGTCATTAATGTATGAGGAGTATGGTATCTAGATATACCATCAAGGTTTATGCAGTATGACTTCCAGAGTTATCAGTGATCATACTATAATATGATCTTGATATATTTTGAGAATGAATTTTTAAGTATGAGTTGAGTAAGAGTATAAGGGGACTATGTATTGCTTGAGGTATTGATATTTACATTGATAAAAGAGAAACTGAGATTTCTAAATGAGGTATGAGTTTAAAAGATATTTCAAGAGCAGTTACCTCTTTTAAGAGGGTAGTTTGATCAATTTTCTCAAACCACAGGAAGATTTATGTTTTTAAACATATGAGTATGAGTATATATTATTGGGAGAAGTATTGAGTACCGATATAGGGATGAGTTGAGATAACTCAAAATCCTCATAAACCATGTCTTCCAACATGGGTAAAGGGTCATACTTTTTAGATGATTTCTTATTGCTTTTTAATAATATCTTAGTGTATCTACGTAGTTGAGGATGTCTTATACTCTAGCAAGGAATATGATGGTTCTAGCAGCGTGGGCGAGACATTGTATCATCACATAGCTCATAGTGATGGTTGTCGGTTAGAGAATCTCCCAAATAAGATTTATTATTGTATTTTTACATACATTTGAGTTATTTATTGTATTATTACATACAATTGAGTTATTACTGTATTTTTACATACAATTGAATAATTATCTACTGTTTAAAAGGTTGTCAATATATTGCATCTTTTATTGTTTCTTTATCCTTGATTTGAGTTATAGCTCCAGAATCATATACAACCCTCACACTCACAAAGATGAACACATGCATGACTTCACCCATAGGTTTTCCCTTATTTTCCAATCAACATTCGCTTCAACTCACTCAAGATCAAAAAGGTCTTTCCAATCAACATTCGCTTCATTCGTTTTCTTTTTCATTCTTCTTTTCTTTCTCTCTTCTTTTTTGTATGGAGCGGTTCCATCTTTTTCAAAACCATGGATTAAGGGGGACTTCTTCACACTTCTTGATTTCCATCCTCTTTTCACCACACCCCAATCTTAGGCTTTTGGCCTAAGTTGGCTATTCAAACAAACTACATTTCATAAGGATTATGGGTGAATTGATAAAGAGGGGTTACAATTGCATCAAGTTTCTTCCAAGAAAAGGATAAGGCTCAAAAGGAGTTCAAGCAAAGTTCACACACTCATAAGGTTGGCCACAAAAGAAGTATATTGTAAAATTGTTTCACTCTTACAAATTGTTGCATAAGATCATTTCAAGAGCTTGCATCACTTAGTCAACCGGACCAACGGGGCAAATTCTAGGTGTCATCACATAAGGTTCACGGTAAGCTCATCACACAAGGCATTGGCACCAATATCAAACAAGACTCCACACTTTTGCTAATGTGCAATGTTCATCACAAGAGACTCATTCAATAATCGGCTAGTCACAACGAGATGCAAAAATTCCACATATTGTCTATGCAACTTCATTTGGCCTCATCATAGCCACACATTCATTTTTTGTTCGATTAAGAGCACTATTCAAGCCATTGGTATTGATTGATTAACGTTTTAAGGACACTTCTTCCAATTCTAAGTGTCAACGATCGCTAGTAAGTATAAAACCCAACTAAATGAGTTGGGGTCGTATCCCACATGGAGTTGTACGTGTTTGAGAATCAATTGAGAAGTACGAATATGTTCATATCAGTCATATGAATAAAAATTATCGAATAAAGACATCATTCAAATCAAGGGTTGACACGAATGTCGAATGGGGGGTTTTGGTTTGAAAATTATCAACTAAAATCAACGGTAAACATTACAAATAACAATAATAAGACGGGTTCTTCGGATGTGATTCAATTATAGGGTAATACAGACAAATGGATAATTGCAGCTATTTGAAAATAACTAAATATTAGGGAATAAGCTAGACTATAGAGGAGGTAAACTTTCTCTCGAGCATCAACACGCATGCAAATAAGAACATCCCACACATTAGTCCATTCACTCTCTCGAGCTGAATGTGTGGAATTGAGTTTAGGATTCACTCTCTCGAACTGAACCCATGTCAACCCAAAACCCACTGACCATCAATCAATAAGCTTAGTCTTAAAACTTCTCTCTTGAGCAAGCCAAAAACACAAGGGTAGAACTGCATTTGAAACTACAATTCTTAAATTAAACCACAATTAATTATTAAACTCACTTCTAAACAACATTTAAACTAACAATTAGCAATACCCATAAAATAAATCAGCCCATAACCACATAATCACACCCCAAGAATTGGGGTTTTAGCTAGACATCATAAAAAGATAAAAAAAATGTTACCAAATTGAGTTTTCATCAACTGGGTAAAATTGATTTCTTGTATAGAATGGTCGAATTCGAAAAATCTCAATGACCCACTTCCAATTTCTCAAAAGTGAAAACTTCAATTCTTCCAAGCTAAGGAAAAACTAGAGCAAACTTGTCTCACAGTTTAAAACGTAATAATAATTTTTAGTCCAAAGAATAATTACAATAATAAACTAAAAGTTCTAAAATGTATTTATAGTCGTCAAAAATATGCTGCGAAGAGCCATTCTGCGAAGTAAGTCGGGCTAACGGAAGCACTCGGCGAGCCGCCCTTTGGTCACTTTTATCGCCTTTCTGCCTTGACATTCAGCATCCTCAAGTTCTGTAACTTTTGACGATCCAATACTACATCGTGGTAATACTCAGCGATTCGCCATCTGCTCTTTTCGATCCCCAACAAGATTTCTTCTCTCAGGGCTTGCCATACTGGAACTTTAAGCGGTCAAATGGCCATTCGGCGACTCGTCAAGTAGCCTTGTCGCTCACAAAGCTTGTGTTTCTTCATTCTCTCTACTCTCTTTGTTCCTTTTTGCAAATTAGTGTCCTTGCTTTGTTCCTCAATCCATATACCTGGAAATCAAGGGTTTTACATCAGTTATTAGCACAAAATAAGTATTTGACGACACTAAATCTATATAAATAAAGCACTAAATGAGTCCAAATCTCGGATTCATCAACACCCCTAACTTAAACTTTTGCTTATTCTCAAGTAGAACTCATGTTCAACAGTTCAAAAAGGATGTCTCAAATTGTGCTACACAAAACTCAATCATGAATGCACACAACAAGACTCAACTTACCTATGCAAGGATCAATTGTGGACTCAAAGATTCAAGTTGTGACTCACCATCAACAATGATTCTCAAGTTCACAATATTTGCTTCAAATGAAAGTTCAAGCTCAACAAAGGTACTCAAATGCCCTCACAGAAGAATAATTCCATATTCACACACAATTGCTCAACAAATTATAGTTCCCCATAGGTTTGCCCTTATTTTCCAATCAACATTCGTTGCAGCTCACTCAAGATCAAAAAGGTCTTTTCAAGGCTTCTAACAGGGTTAAGTGCAAAGGTATTGTCATTTAGGCTCGGTGGCTGCTACCCTCATTCAATGTGGTATGGACATCACTTTCTTTCCTTTTCTTCAACATTCTCATTCATGATCAAAATTCACCCAATTATTCACTTTTCATGGAATACCAGACACCCGTTTCTTTTGCAACTTTCACAATTTTTATTTCACAACTTTTTCATTCTATTTTTCTTTTTTGTTCTTTTTTGTTCTTTTCTCCCTCTCTCTTTTTTGTATGGATGGGTTCCATTTTTTTTCAAAATCATGGATCAAGGGGGATTTCTTCACACTTCTTGATTTACCTTGTCTTTTCACTACACCCCCAACTTGAAATTTTTTCCTAAGTTGGCTAGTCAAACAAACCACATTTCATGAGGATTTTAGGTGAATGGATACAGAGGGTTTACAATTGCATCATGTTTCTTCTTAGGAAAGGATAAGGCTCAAAGAGGGGTTCAAGAAAAGTTCACACACTCACAAGGTTGGCCACAAAAGAGGTATATTGTCAAATTGTTTCACTCTTCAAAAATTGTTGCCTAAGGTCATTTCAAGAGCTTGCATCACTTAGTCAATCGGACCAACGGGAAAAATTCTAGGTGTCATCACACAATGTTCACGGTAAGCTCTTCACACAAGACATTGGCCCCAATATGAAACAAGACTCCACATTTTCGCTAGTGTGCAATGTTCATCACAAGAGACTCATTCAATATTCGGCTAGTCACAACGAGATGCAAAAAGTTCACATATTATATATGCAACTTCATTTAGCCACATCGTAGCCGCACATTCATTTTTGTTCAATTAAGAGCACTATTCAAGTCATCGTTATTGATCAAAACTGATACTCAAATTTGCACAAGAACAACCACAATCAAACACAACTAGAGGTGGCAAAATTTATAGAAAGGTCAAAAACCATTTGCATTTAAAACAAGGAGCCACAAGCTCAAACATCCATAAAACAATGACAAAACACAATTCAAACACAAAAACCCAATATATATACAAAAATGATAATCACAAGAGGTAGGTATGGAAATACCTCGCCCCACCACAAATAAAAAGCAATTTGTCCTGAAATGTAAAAAAATACTAAAAATGAATTAAGTGACAGAGAGGGAGGTAAACAAAGGTCCGATCTGCACAGTCACATCATTTGTTGGGGTATTAGTTCCCGGAGTCACATCAGCTGCACTGGCTCCACTAGGGCCTGCCATGAAATTCTCTGTCAGTGATGTCTGAATCACCAACTGTACAATCGTCTCCTCTAGGTCCGGCAGATTGATGTTTGTGTAATCAACGACAAAATTTCTGATGCAAGTGTCTACGATCGTGCAATAGTATAATAACCCAACCAAGGGTTGGGGTCGAGTCCCAAGGGAGTGGGTTTGATATTTAATAGAGAGAAAAAATTAGTTCTAACTAGTCGTAGCTAAAGACATTAATGATTAAAAACATTGTAAATTAAAAGGGGGACACAAGAGTGTCAATTAACAATGGGGGTTTTTTTCACTAGTAAATAAAACAACTAAATTAACAAAGAAATTTAAGTAATGAGAAGGGATTCTTGGGATGTGATAGGAATACGGGATGCCTATCACATCAAGAAACCCAAGTTCAAATCCTTGGAGATGAAACCCTTTTCTTCTTCAAGTTTTCAAAACCCTCTCAAACTCAGAGCAAAAATAAAAAGTACTAAAAATTATATTAATTTTTCCACATTTAAATATCTTATACTAAACTACAACTCTCAGCGAGTATTTATAGTATTCAAAATTTTGTGCTGCAGCGGATCATTCGGCGACATTAGTCAGAAATCACCGATCAACTCGGCGATTCACCCTTTGGTGTAGTTCATCGCCGTGTTGCACCATCCTTCAGCATCGTCGTGCTCTGGGTCATTGGCCGACATGCTACTGCCTCGCGAAACTTCTCGGCGATGCGCTGACTACTTCCTTTTTCCGCTGACTTGATCCTTTTCTTCAGGGCTCAACACACTCGAACAAAAGGCGAAGTAAGACCTTTTGGCGACTCGCCAAGTGGACTCGGCGATCCTCAGGCCTTCATTTTTCATTCTTTTCAGCCTTTTCGTTCCTTTTTGCGACGTAGTGTCCATGCTTTCCTTCAAGCTTCAAATACCTGAAACTTAAATGTTTTCATAAGATATTGAGATAAAATAAGCATTTGAGGAGACAATTTCTATTAAAATATAGCTCTAAATGATTCCAAAAATTGGACTCATCAACACCCCCAACTTAAACTTTTTCTTGTCCTCAAGCAAACTCAAGTTCAGTTGTTCAAAAAGGGTATCTCGAATAGTGCTACACAAGACTCAATCATGAATGCACACAAAAAGACACAATTTACTTATGCACAGATCAAATGTGCACTCAAAGATTCAAGTTGTGACTCACCAATATCAAAGAATCTCATGCTCACAATACTTGCTTCAAATGCAAGTTCAAGCTCAACCAAAGTGTTCAAATGCCCTCACACAAGAAATGATTCCATATTCACACAATGGTTCGCAGTTTAAAGCTTCAGAATCAGATGCAACGCTCACACTCACAAATAAGAACACAATGCATGCTTTCACCCATAGGTTTGCCCGTATTTTCCAATCAACATTTGTTTCAGCTCACTCAGGATAAAAAAGGTCTTTCCAAGGCTCGTAATATGGCTGAGTGCAAAGGTATGGTTATTTAGGCTTAGTGACTTTCATCCGCATGAAATTTGGTGCTCCCACCACTTCCTTTCCTTTTCCTTCATCCTTAACTTTAGTGCTCATAAGTCATCCTATTATTCACTTTCCATGGATTGTTAGGGAACCCCATCTCTTTTGTACTTTATTCCATAACTTTCTTTTTCATTCTTCTTCTTTTTCTTTCTCCTTTTTTTTATATGGAAGGGTTCCTTTTTCTCAACACTATGGGTTAAAGGAAACTTTCTTTGCACTTCTTGACTTGCTCTTATCTATTCACCACCACCCCCAACTTAGGCTTTTGGCCTAAGTTGGCTATTCAATTAACCACAATTCAAGAGGATTATAGGTAGTGGATAAAGAAAGGTTATGATTTCATCAAGTTTCTTCCAAAGACAGGTAAGGCTCAAGGGGTGTTCAAAAGTGGTTCACACACTCACAAGGTAGGTCACAAAAGAGGTATATGTCAAATTGGCTCACACTCTTTAAAGTTGCCAAAGCTCGTATCAAGAGATAGCCTTACTTAGTCTATCGGACAAATGGGGCAAATTCTAGGATCTATCATGTATGGTTCAAAGTAAGCTAATCACACTAGGCATTGACACTACAGTCAAACAAGACTCCACACTTTCACTAGTGTGCAATGATCATCACAAGAGACTCAATTTGATACTAGGCTAGTTATAACGAGATGCAAAAAGTTCACATATTGTCTATGCAACTTCATTTGGCCTCTTCATAGCCGTACATTCATGTTCGTTCAATTGTAAGCACTATTCAAGTCATTGGTATTGATTGAACCGAGACTTAATTTTTTCAAAGGTACAGCCACA
This sequence comes from Solanum acaule, assembly GCA_036250505.1. NCBI lineage: Eukaryota > Viridiplantae > Streptophyta > Magnoliopsida > Solanales > Solanaceae > Solanum > Solanum acaule. Next base: position 21,619 of record JAJOOR010017341.1, read on the forward strand.
TTCAATCACACGAGAGGTGACAAAAATTTTCGGAAGGGACGAAATCATTTTTCAATTTAAAAATAAAAGGAGCCATAAGAACATGAACCAGACTAGTATTTTGGAACCTCATCACCATCAACTTATTTATTAGAGAGATGAAGTTCATATGAGAAATAATATACCCCTATTAGAAACCCTCCTAATATAGCAACCCATATAGTAATAGGTCTCTTTTTGGACCGGACCATTTTGGCATTATTTTTGCTTGTGTGTATTTCATTTATTATGTTTCTTCTTCTTTTGGGCTTTCTAGAGCACGAACAAATATTTTGTATTATTTTTAGTAAACACGAACCCATTGATCAACTTTATTGAAAAACATATTGTGGCATCAATAGGTTTTCCTAATAAGCCTCAAAGATATATAGAAAAGGTAATAGAGTAGATTTTCTCAATATGGTATGTAGTCTACATGTTTATTTCTCGTTATTAATAAACCTTTTTATAAGGCCATGCTATCCAATTATCATTTTCTATGAAGACAAACTTTTGTGCTCTAATTGTTTTAATAGTCTTTTTCATTCAAGGCTACTTCGCAAAATTGGCAGCAATAAATTTACACTTTTAGAGTTACTCTTTTTAAACAATTGGTATTTCTTAACATATATATCTTTCCAGGCGAAGTTGTTCGTGTCACCGATTAAATTAGAAATATTAATAGTGTGTACAATTAATTGTATGGTAAAAATAAAGCTTCGTGTGTGTGTGCATATATCAAATATTCAATATTTCTTTCTACATTAATTTGAACCACATATTATTATTGAATCTACCTCAAAGCCAACGAGAAGAATCATAAAGGCAATTGAATAAGACTTATAAAAACAATACATACCTATTATCAAGATGAAGTAATCTGCAACACCATAGGTGATTGAAATCTTAGTCATTCGAAAATACTTCATAATAACATACGAAAATGCTAATGGTGAGATTTTTCATTGGAAACAAATATCATTGAAAGTTGTAATACTATCTTAATATTGTATGGTATTTATTATTTGCTACACCACCTCCTTCATTGACTCTCCTACTTGTCCACCTTGACACTGGAAACAAAAATACAATCAACTATTTTCAACGCCTATGTTAAAACATGGAAGGAGTCTTTTAAAAAAACCAAGGTTGTTACTTTCTAAATTTCTAGATATGTGGTGCTAAACCTAATGTTTTATGGGTGAAAAAAGATCTTGAAATTCCATTTACTAACAATACAGAGTCCACACCTTACAACAACGACTTCATGTCTCTACATTTCTCGAATGATTTTATTTGATGAGTCTGATAAGTTCACCAATGAGAGTTTCTTTGAAAAGTAAAAGTTTATATTCTTTAATATGTTGCATCAAAAATTAGTCTACCTAGTTTTTTACTTTATTTTCAACTTCTTATTAGATGTGGTATGCATCTTATTAAAAGTTAAATCAGTTGGTAGATGTAACACCCCAAAAATTTCTAAGCTAAGGCCCGAACAATTCATTAATTGCATGTAAAATTGAATAGGGTGATCCTCAAGTTACTCATATGTGTAAATGTCATTTCCAATGTGTTCGAATGGATTTGGAAATGATTTAAGGTCACAAGAACCCCTAGCACAAAGATGAGTTCAAATCTTCATTTTCGATTAAGTTTTGACATAAGATTCTACTTAGGTCAACTTCAAACGATCATATCACCCAACATATAATGAATTAGGTGGCATATGACCTACAAAATTAAAGCTTCTTGAATCCTCTTTCAAACTCCACCAAGTATGCCTCATTTCATGGTCCGAGTTAAAAGTAATGACCGTTTTACCAAAGTCTGTCAAACCAGAGTTTTCTGAGTATGTGAACAATTTCCCCAACCAACGGGCCATGGGTTGAATGACATTGTGTCCTGTCAGACCATCGGTAGAATAATGGGGGTAAAATTTTGGGACCCAAATCATATGGATCCAACCGACGGGCCTTAGGTGGACCTACTGGCCGTCGGTTGAACCCGTAAATGGACTTTTAAGGATTAAAAGCTAAATATAGAATCCATGGATGGGATCTATGGTCTGTGCGTCAAACCACGACCTGTAGATGGTCCAGTGGACAGATTTTGACAACCTTTTAAGAGGCGTAATTTAGTCTTTTCCCACCCTCTCTAAGCCTAACTCGTGACTTTTTTTCACCTCATTAATGTCTAAACAGTGTTTAAATATAAATTTGTGTTCTTTAACATTAAAAAGACTTAGAGCACGGATTCAAGAGGAGAAAAGCTAGGGTTTTCTATAATTCTTCGAGTTTTATCGATTTTGCCAAAAACTTTGTTCTTCATAAGTATATAAGGCTATCATAGTAGTGGACTACTTCGTCCTCACGCCCTACATCTACTTTCAAATTGGTAAAAGATTAATCTAGTATTCTATCCCTAGATTTGAATATTCTTGGGATGAGATGATTTTTAGTTTTTGAGTTCCTGATTTATTTTGAAATTATATTCCTAATTAATGAATTGATATATGTTATGCATTACCATTCTTGAGTTGATTCGTTCATGTCTATATTTTAACATGAACCCTATTAATTTTGTATTATTAATATGAGTAGTGTTGTAGAGTTCTTGAGTTCTAAGTATTGAGTTTTCTATATTGTTTTTAAGATTCTTGAGTTGATTCGTTCAAGTCAATATTTCAGCATGAACCCTATTTTGGGTTATATTTTTTGAGAATCTTTTAAAGCAAACATTATTGTCTTAAACTGATTTTCTACGATAACAAAGATGAGTTCGGAGAAAGAGTTTTAAAACATGATTTGTATGGCAATCGAGTATGCCATCAATGTTTAAGCGGTATGAAATCTAGATATGCCATCAATGTTTATGTAGTATGACTTCCCGAGTCATTAATGATCAGATCACAATATGATTTTCGATATAGTTTTGAGAAAGAGTTTTCAAGTATGAATTGAGTAAGAGTATAAGGGAACTAAGTATTCCCAAAGGTATCAATTTTTATATTGATAAAAAAGAAAATTTGATTTCTAAATGAGTTATAAGTTCAAAGATATTTCAAGAGCAGTTACCTCGTTTAAAAGGATAATTTGAGTAGTTATCTCAAACTAGAGGAAGGATATTGTATTTAAACATTTAGCATGAGTATATATTATTGGGAGTAGTATTGAGCACTAACATGGGGAAGATTTCGGACAACTCACATTCCTGATAAACCATGTACGCCAACATGGGTATAGGATCATACTTTTTTGATAAATCCTAACTGTCGTCAGGCAGAGCTTAATGGATCGACCTAGTTGAGGTGTTCTATATGCCGGCATGATATAGGAAAGTTCTGGATGCGTAGACAAGACGTTTTATTATCACTTAACTTATAGTGATGGTTGTCGTTAGAGAATCTTCCAATAGTGTTAATGTATTTTTATGTATCACTTATTATGTTAAATTTTAGAGAATGACAAGGTATTTTTGTAAAGTTTTATTTATTTCACTTTCTTATTTCTTTACATTTAGTCGAGTATATATCAACATCTATTGGAGTCCTTTCATTCAGTTTTCTTGCTATTCAGCTATAATACATGCTCATACATTCAATGTATGGTAAGCCTCTTTACATTACAAATGATTTCACAATTTACTTTCATGTTATTGTTGAGTTTTCGTATGTCTTGTCCAGACTTCTATCCTAGTATTAGATGCTTCATAGATAGTTAGTGTTGATAAGTCTCCTAGTATTTCCCTTTTGTTTGAGATGTTTTGAGATTGTTTTGCAAAGTATTATTATTATTGCATATAAGTATTTTCAAACAGTGGAGTTAAGTATTTACTAGAGTTTGAATGTTACAAATTCTATTTTTAAAGCTTCTTTATACTTGAGTATGTCTTCGGCAAAATAGTCAGCGACGCCAAGGGAAATACTAGTGAAGCGTCCTGGGTTTTCGAGTGCCGGCCACGTCCAGGGTTTAGGCTCGAGGTGTGAAAAACTTGGTATCAGAGCACAGAGTTCAAGATTCCTAGAGTGTCTATGAAGTATTTCTGTAGAATCCTGATTATCAATGTGAAGCGCACCACATATATAATTGGGAGGCTACAACATTTAGGAACATTTCACTTTTTTCTTATTCTTTTTTGTGCTATAAAGTTCAACTCTATAAATGTTTCCTCTAACTTGTGCTTACACGTGTCTTTTAAGTTCATGCCTCCACGAAGAGTTTTTCGAGGACGTCCTTCTAGGAGGAAATCTAATCCTTAAGGTCAAGAAGCTCCCAATGCACAAATATTCTTTCACACTCATGTTTCCTTGTCGAAGATTAATAATCTCAAGCACTTTTGCCTCCCTCATCTCAAGAGGAAAGAACCAATAAAGAAAATCAGACTTAAACCTTTCCCACTCTAGGGGACCCGCATCTACCGGTGTTTCTCCCTTCAATTAGTTAAACCAATTTTTAGCCACACCCTTAAGTTCATAAGCGAACAATTACACCTTTTTCACCGGAGTCACTCCCATAATAGCCAACACCTTGTACACCTCATCAATGAACTCTGGAGGATCTTCCTCAACTTCAGAACCATAGAATTCCCAAGGATTCATCCTAGTGAAGTCCCTCACTATAGATTCGGTTGTACTTACATTTGGGTTCACGGGGATCATAACCTCCCTATTTGCTGCTTTGGTCGTCATGGCTTGATCCAAAACTTGAAAATTAGTCCTTAACTCTGCATTAGTCACTTGCTTGACCAAAGGGTCAACTAGATTTTGAGGAGCTTGAGGAGGAGCTCATTGACCAATCTCTTCTTCCTTAGTCCTTCTAGAAAAAGTTCTTTGATTAGTCATATCTTGTAGACCATCGGGTAAGGATTAGGAGAAAGATCTTATAGTGTTAAAGTTTATCGCAAGACTTAGAGTGAAGAAAGAAGTGAAGTTTCCTAAGCATCTTGTAGCCTCTCATTCATAAATGTGGCGCGATTCAAACTCATGAACAAGAATCTACTTGACGTGGCTTTGAGACATCCTAGAACCATTCTAAACCTTGGGCTCTATTTACCAAGTTTTTCATGACCCAAGGGTACCCCCTTGATGTAACATGGAATACAACATCCCGAGAGGCCTCACATAAGCCACTTAGATTTCGTAGTTAAGATAATAGAAAATCGATAACATTTAAAGCATTTTTCAACAATAGCAAAGTTTCATAAAATGAAGCAGAATTCTCATACAGTTATGCCAATACCATCTAATACAATAGAATCTTGGGACACAACCTATACAATATTGGTCAAAACATAAAATGATAAGAACATAAGGAGATGGTGGCAAAATCCTCGAATGATGTGAGAACTCACCATTCTTCAATCTTGCCTCTACTATAGATCCTAGCCACGGGGATGAGAGTCGGGAATGCCAGACACTACAATTGGATAAGATATGAAGGAAAGAGTATGCGTCAATACAAGAATGTACTAAATATGATAACTTGCATAAACATCAACATAAACATAAGAGTTAGACAACATAAGTCACAAAGCATAATCAATGCACATAGTAAATTAGGTCAACACATAAGGAATACTTTTTGAAGTAACCTCAATTCATACTTAGCCAAGACATCGATAATCCTCCTCTAGTCTTACTCATCTGGAAGGCAACTCAAGCAACAATCAAAACTCATCACCTATCATAACATAGTCTAGCTTAAGTTTTATAGACATGTGGAATCGCCTTTTTGCCTTACTATAAAGGAACATGGGTAGTTGCCTCTAGTGTTTCTTCCTATAGGCTCATTGGTACACCCCTATAATCCAACATCATGTGGCATGGTATTCACCATTTGTCTATAAAGGATCATGGGTACTCGCCTCCTGTCCAATTCACATTACAGGAATGTGGGTAATCGACTCTTGTTAAACGTCATGGAGTAAGGGTAATCGACTCTTGTTAAATGTCATGGAGTAAGGGTAGTCACCTCTTATTAAATTCAAAGGAATATGGGTAATCACCTCATATCCTTCTCATTTAGAGGTCAAAGGTAATCACCTTTAGTCTCATTACATTTATAGTATTTTGCTTAGATTCAATTTAGGTGAGCAATCTTTTCAACCTAGAATCATTCAATATGAGAAAGCCTTTCCATACATAAACAAATCACGTGGGAATGATCCTTTCCACCACAATTACATCAGTAATTAACAATTCATAACATATGCTTCACTCTCAACGCAATCTATAACATAATCATCATATACGCTTCAATCATAAAGAATACACCCAAACCCATAAATTCTCCTTTCAACGCCTAAAACCCATTTACATAAATTTCAACCTTGAAACATGGGTCAAGCATGGATACATGTAATTCATCATGAAAAGCATAGAATCCTCTCAATTCATGCTTAAACAATTATAATCCACTCAATTGGATCAATATACATAAAGACCCAAAACTTAAAAGAAAATCCTAACTCAGTTTGGGAATTTCTTCTTTTCTCCACGGATGCAAGAATTCCATGGACGAATAAAGCTATCATACCTTCTTATCAAAGCACTCAAGCAATTGGAGAATGGAGCTTGACCTTTAACTCTAGCTTCAACTCTTCTGTTTCAACTTCTGGAGAGAGAAATATTTGGAGAGGAAGAACTCTGGTCTTCTTTTAGATTTGTGAAGAATGAATTGAATGAACTAATTTGAGGATTAAAATCACTTATATAGAGGTCTTAAACATAAGCAAAATGACGTAGTATAGAGATAAAATAATTAGTAAATAACCCAACTACCCCTAACTATAACTGCCGACACACGATGTTGATCGAGGGACCATGGTTTGACTGACGGTCCGTCCTGTTGGTCCATCATTTGGGGTCAGCAGCAACTAATTTAGCGTCCCGGACCATAGACCGTGGTCTGACCAATGGTCTGTTGGTTAGGCTGTGGTTCGAGGTCCCTTGAGAAACTTTTGACCTTACCGGGTGCCTATTCCACAAACCCATACCTACAGTCTGTGGTCCTATCCATAGGCCATAGTTGGCCTTCGTGGCGGGCACCTGAAAGTATTGAAATTTGCTACGTAGCCGTCTTTCAAATCTGGGGTATTACATTATTTTCCCCTTGGTATCATTCGACCTTGAATGAGATTTAAAACACCACAAAACAAAAAGGGCTCTAATCTAGCAACCCATCATGAATGCAATTTCATCCAAATGCACACAACCAAGAAGGAACTTCCATCTCCAAATTAAAAGCATTCTCAACATCATCTCATGAAGACTATATGCAATTCATACTCAAAAGCATATATCCATGGAGGAAATATAAACTCCAAGATAAAGCATGTTCAACAATTCATCTCATGAAGTCTATAGGCAACTCATACTCAATGCACAACAAAATGAGGAAAATGAATCATATAAACTCATTCTCTTTGAAAATTCAAGTTTGTCATGAACATGCATAGATCGTCTAAAACACATGATACCAAAACAAAGATTAAATCATGAGGTACTAGTCACCTCAAGCTAAAGTAGGAGTAGAAGGAAAAAGATGAGGATATCGGGACATTCGGCCTCCCAAGTAGCACCCTCAACTAAATGATTCCTTCATAACACTTTCATGGAAGAAACTTCCTTGTTTTTCAACTTCATAACTTGCCGGACTAAAATCTCATCTAGATCTTCTTCATAAGAAAGATTTCATCAACTCCCAAACCTTCTAAGGGAACTATAGATGTCGGATCTTGAACAGACCTTTTTAACATAGAGAAATGGAAAATCGGATGCACCGATCACAAATCATTAGGCAATTCAAGCTCATAAGGAACCTTACCAACACATCAAAATCTGATATGGTCCTACAAAATGGGGAAAAAGCTTATCTTTCTTACCAAACCTTATTACACCCTTCATGGGTGAGATTTGCAAGTAAACCCACTCATGAACATCAAACTCAAGATTTCTTCTTCTAACATCGTCATAGGACTTTTGTCGACATTGGGTTGTTCTTAACCTCTCTCTAATAAGTTGTAATTTCTCCATAGCCTCATGAACTAACTCTGGTCCTATCAAGGCAACTTCACCCACCTCAAACCAACCTATTAGAGATCTGCACCTCCTACCATAAAGAGCCTTAAATGGAGCCATACCAATACTCGAATGGTAACTACTGTTATAAGAAAACTCAATCAACGGCAAGTGATTATCCCAATCTCCCTTGAAATCGATGACACATACTCTCAACATGTCTTGCAAAGTTCGGATAGTATGCTCCGCTTGCCAATAGGTTTGTTGATGAAAAGTCATGCTAAGGTTAAATTTAGTGCCAAGACCGTTTTGGAAAGATTTCCAAAACTATGAAGTAAACTGAGTACCTCGATCGGAAATAATGGAAAAGGGCACTCCATGCAACCTTAAAAGAAATATAGAAAACAGGGTAAATACAAAAAATATAAATCTCAATATAAGTATAAAAGACCTTGAAGAAGGTACTACATAAGAAATTATAAAAATAAAAGACCATATAAACCAAAGAAAAAACTAACTGAATGCACATGTTATAATTGTGGAAAACTAGGACACATAGCTAAAGATTGTAAATTACCTAAAAAACCCAAGAAAAAACAAATATCCGAAGTAATAATAGATGACGAAGAATATATACAAATAGAATATATAGATTATGAGCCAAAAAGTGATGATAATATATATGAACTATCTGAGAATAAGATAAATGAAGAAGAAGAAAATAATTTATATAATGTAGATGTCTGAAAAAGACATACAGATAATAACTCAAGAAGAACACTTAAATGAAGAATCTACGGAACAAAAGATTATATTTGATATTAATATATTTGAAAAAATAAAAGAAAAGAATTAGACCTAAGTGTAGAAAAAATATTTAGGGTACCAATAATAAAAAATAAGTTGAAAGACTTTTGACATACCGGTAACCACATTGGGAGAACCATCTTCTTCACCACAAGTCTGAAGTGCATAAAACCTATTTTGCTTGGGAGCACTAGTACCTGAACCACTTAACCGGATGAAGGATAGGATTGAGAACTACGACGACTATCTACCTTATTCTTAGCAACTGAAGGACAATTCCTTATCTTGTGATCCGTCTTACCACAACGAAAACAAGCATTGGAACCAGCTAGACATTTACGTTCACGATTTCTTCCACAGTTAGCAAAATTAGGCAAAGAAGGCCCATTACCACCTATTTAGGGTTTACGGTTAGACACGCTCTCTTTATTGATCTTAGGAGAATTAAAGGAACCTTGCCCGCAAAACCTTCGTTGATACTAACGACAACCATATCGATCAGACCTAGAATAAGAGAATTACCATTACCGGTTCTAGACATCTTTTTCTCCCAAGACCTCTCTTTAAATTTCACCTCTTCAATCTATTGGGCATGAGTCATAAGAAGAGAAATATCTATGTCACGGACAAGCATAGTCGTATGACACTTTTTCACTACATATTCGCACAAACCTAAAACAAACTTGATCATCCTTGCCCTAAAGTGTGAAGGAATATTTTTGATGTTTCCTCAATTGTCAAAATATGCTCTTTCTATAGTTGTTGACTCTAGGTCAAGATGAGCAATTTTGTTTTGGGTGTGTTCGAATTGGTAGTGAAATAGTGTCGTACGGCTATGTTTGTCCATGACATGGATATTGCACTTCTTATGAATCAAGCCCAACATATTGAAGTGGAGAAACTTAAAGATAGTTCTAGGGAGAACAAGAGGTATAGAACCTGTGATGGTAATTCTCTTATGCTAGGTCCGATGGACATGAGTGTCTTGAGTATCAATGAATGTTTTCCAAGTAAGGATCCCCTAATGTTCCTAATATCAACAAAGAGAGGGTATCTAACTGTAAACCTCAAAGAGGTGGTAATGGGCCTTCTTTGCCTAATTATGCTAAGTGTGGAAGAAATCATGAAGGTAAATGTTTAGCGGGTTCCAATGCTTGTTTTTGTTGTGGTAAGACAGGTCACAAGATAAGGAATTGTCCTCAAGTTACTAAGAATGAGGGAAATAAACGTCGTAGGGCTCAATCCTATCCTTCATCGGGTCAAGTGGTTCGGGTACTAGTGCTCCCAAGTAAAATAGGTTCCAGTTCAAACTCGTGGTGAGTAAGAGGGTTCTCTCGATGTGGGTTACCGGTAAGTTGAAAGTCATTCAACTTGGTCTTTATTCTTTACTGGATCTCAGTTCTACCTTGTCTTTGTGACTCCATATGTGGCTATGAGATTTGATGTGCTCCCTGATATGTTGTTAGATCATTTTTTGTCTTTAATCCAATTAGTAATTCTATTGTGGCTAAGAGGGTCTATAGAATGTTTCGTGTTTCCTTATCCCATAGAGTTACTCTAGTTGATTTGGTAGAGCTTGATATGCTAGGTTTTGATGTTATTCTTGGTATGGATTGGTTGCACTCTTGTTATGCTTTTATTGATTGTAGAACCCGTGTAGTCAGCTTTTAGTTTCTGAATGAGCCTATCCTTGAGTAGAAGGGGGGATATTCTTTTCCTAAAAGTCATTTTATATCGTTACTTAATGCTAGGAGGATGATTTCTAAGGGTTGTATGTACCATCTAGTTAGGGCGAGGGATACAGATTCTGAAACCCCTACTCTTAAGTAGTCCCTGTTATTAATGAGTATCGGAACTCTTCCTAGATAATTTATCCGGTATTTTTCCATAAAGGGAAATAGATTTTTGCATTGACCTTACTCTAGATATGCAACTTATTTCTATTCCTCTTTATGAAATGGCTCTGATAAAACTTAAAGAATTAAAGGAACAATTGAATGATTTGTTGGATAAGGGTTTCATTCGACGGAGTGTCTCCCCATGGGGTGCTCAAGTTTTGTTTGTTAAGAAGAAAGATGGTTCACTCCGAATGTGTATTTACTACCAACAACTGAATAAGGTGACCATTAAGAATAAGTATCATGTTTTGAGAATAGATTTCTTCTTTACCAACTCTAAGGAGCGAGTTACTTTTTATAGATTTACCTTAGGTCGGGTTATCACCATTTGAGGGTGAAAGAAGATGATATTCCAAAAATGGATTTTAGAACCCGGTATGGTCATTATGAGTGTTTGGTAATGTCATTTGGTTTGACTAATGCTCCGATGACATTTACGGATTTGATGAATAGGCAATTTAGATAGTACCTGGATATGTTCGTAATCTTGTTCAGTGATGATATATTGATTTATTGGAGAAGTGAGGATGATTACATCAATTATTTGAGGATTGTGTTGCAAATTCTCAAGGACCGACATTTCTTTGCAATGTTTAGCAAGTGTGAGTTTTTGCTAAGTTCTGTAGCTTTTCTTGGCGATATTGTTTCAAGTAAGCGTATTGAGGTAGATCCTAAGAAGACAGATGCGGTCAACAATCGGCCTCAACGTTTATCCTCTTCGAAAATTAGAAGTTTCTTGGGTTTGGCTGGTTATTATAATAGGTTTGTTGAGGGGTTTTCTTTCTTTGCCTCTCTATTGACAACTTTGACTCAAAGGAAGGCTAAGTTCATATCGTCCCAATTATGTAGAAAAAAATTCAAGAATTAAAGGATATACTTACTTCCACTTCAGTTTTGACTTTTCTTGAAGGAACGGATGGTTTTGTTGTTTATTGTGATGCCTTGAGAATTGGATTAGGATGTGTGCTTATTGAAAATGGGAAAATTATGGCCTATTCTTCAAGGCAACTTAAGGTTCATGAGAAAAATTATCCTACCCTTGATCTTGAATTAGCGGCGGTGGTTTTTTCAATAATGATTTGGAGGTATTATTTGTATGGTGTTCATGTAGATGTGTTCACTGACCACAAGAGCCTACAATATGTGTTTAATCAGAAGGATCTGAATCTTCGCCAAAGAAGGTGGCTTGAGTTACTTAAAGATTATGATATGAGTGCTCTCTATCACCCCGGTATGGACAATGTAGTACCAGATGCTCTTAGAGGATTATAATTGGGCAGTGTTTCCCATGTAGAGCATAAGAAAGAATTGGTACAAGATGTACATATATTGGACCGATTGGGTGATCCATTGATGGACTCTAACAAAAGTGGTGTTACGGTTCATAATTATTTAGAATAGCCTTTTATGACTAAGGTGTAAGCTAAGCAATGTCTTGATCCGAACTTAGTAGATTTGAAAGAAGCAGTACTTAGAAAGTCCGTTGAGGCTTTCTCCCAAGGGGGAGATGGTGTACACATATATCAAGGTCGCTTGTGTGCTTCGATTGTCGATTACTTGAGTGAACAAATCTTAACGGAATCTCATAGGTCTCGGTTTTCTATTAACCTAGGAGCCACCAAGATGTACCGTGTTTTTCGGGAGGTCTATTGGTGGAATGGGATGAAGAAGGATATTGCAGGATTTGTAGCTAAGTGTCTGAATTGCCAACAAGTGAAAGTTGAGCATTAGAAACCGAGAAGTTTATCCCAAGGCATTAGTATTCCTACTTGGAAGTGGGAAGACTTTCATACAGACTTCATAGTTGGGTTGCCTAAGACCCGGCGACAACATGATTTGATTTGTGTTATAGTAGACCGAATAACAAAATCGGCTCATCTCATTCCCTTCAAAGTTTCTTATTCGGCAGAAGACTATGCTAAGTTGTAGTTGAGGGAAATAGTAAGGTTGCATGGAGTGCCCTTGTCTATTCTCTCTAATAGAGGTGCTTAGTTTACTTCTCAATTTTGGAAGTCTTTCCAAAAGGGTTTGTGCACTAAAGTTAAGCTTATCACAGTGTTTCATCCACTAACCGATGGGAAAGCGGAGCGAACCATCCAAACCTTTGAGGATATGTTGAGAGCATGTGTCATCGATTTCAAGGAAAATTGGGATGATCACTTGACGTTGATTGAGTTTATTTATAATAATAGTTATCATTCGAGTATTGGTATGGCTCCATTTGAGGCTCTCTATGGTAGGAGGTGTAGCTCTCCTATTGGTTGGTTTGATGTGGGTGAAATTGCCTTGGTAGGACCCGAGTTAGTTCATAAGGCTATGGAAAAAGTCCGACTTATTAGAGAGAGGTTGAGAAAATCCCAAAGTCGACAAAAGTCTTATGCCGATGTTAAAACAAGAGATCTTGAGTTTGATGTTCATGATTGCATTTACTCAAAAATCTCACCCATGAAGGGTGTAATGAGATTTGGGAAGAAAGGAAAGCTTACACCCCGTTATGTGGGCCCATATCAAATTTTGAGACGTGTTGGTAAGGTTGCTTATGAGCTTGATTTTCCTAATGATTTGGCATCAATGCATCCGGTTTTCCATGTCTTTTTCTTGAAAAAGCGTGTTGGAGATCCGACATCTATAGTTCCCTTAGAAGGTTTGGGAGTTGATAAAAATCATTCTTATGAGGAAGTTCCGGTTTAGATTTTAGACCGGTAAGTTAAGAAGTTGAGAAACAAGGAAGTTGCTTCCGTGAATGTATTGTGGAGTAATCATTAAGTTGAGGGTGCTACTTCGGAGGCCGAGGCTGACATGATGTCCCGTTATCCTCATCGGTTTCCTTCTACTCCTACTCTAGATTGAGGTAATGAGTTTCTCATGGTTTACTCTTTGTTTTGTTTTCATGTGTTGAGATATTCCGATGAATTCCTTATGTGATGCATGTTTATGAAAAACTTGTGTTTTGAAAGAAAATGCTTTTACATGATTGACTTTGTTCATGTTGTTGTGCATTGAGTGCCTATAGAATTCATGAGATGAATTGTTGAACATACCTTTAGCTTGGAGTTAATATATCCTCCATGGATATATGCTTTTGAGTATAGAATTTCATATAGGATCCATGAGATTCTGTTGAGCGTGCGTTTAGCTTGGAGATGGTAGTTCCTCCTTGAAATTGAGAAATTTTGAAAATTTGAAATTTCATGCATATTGGGTTGCTAGGTCTAGTTCCTACCTTCCTCTTTGAGTATTTAGTATGTTTAGCTTGGAGTCGATGTTTCCTCCTTGAATTGTGCATTTAGATGAGATTGCATGCCTGATGGGCTGCTTGTATTGAGTTTTTTCTTTGATGAGGTGTCAAGATTTCCATTAATGGATGAATGTTCCCAAGGGGGAGATAATGTAACACCTCGAAACATGGTAGCCTAAGCAAAGAAACAAATGAGAGGTCACACACCTAGAATTGAGCCTTAGCACCCTCTATGAAGGTGCAAACAGATTGTGAAGGGCACCGCGGCTCGTGGTGGTGCCCGTGGACCTTAGGCCGTAGCTAGCAAAGGAAGGCTCACCTCCCACAAGCACCAGATGACTCGTGGTGGGCATCACGGCTCGTGGTGGTGCCCATGAAGATAAGGAAGTAAGCTCCCAAGAAACTACCCAAAATAGACACCCTCCACGTAGCCACTAAATGGCTCGTGAAAGCCACTAAGGGCCCTGGGAGGGGTCTTGGAAAAGAGTTAGGTTTTAGGGGTTTAGTGGTGGCAAGCCAAGTCACTGGTCAAGGACCACTGCTCGTGGAGCCTCACGTGAAGGTGGTTCAATCCACTGAAAGTTAGGGGCTTTTGGGTCTTTTCAATTTTATTTAAACTAATACTATGTCATTTTACCCAAGCCAAGGACCCCTATATAAATGATTTTAACCCCAAAACTTACCCATTCAAGTCATTATTTCCAAAACCCAAAAGAAATCTCAAGTTCTTCCTCTCAAATATTTATCTCTAGAACTTGAAGAAGAAGAAAAAGTTGAAGCTAGGATCAAGGTGAAGTCTCCATTCCACAAGCATTTGTGAGCTTTTAATCCATGGAACCCTTTCATCCATGGAGTCCCCAAGATTCCCCAATTGAAAAGTAGAAATTCCCCAATTTGATTTAGGGTTTTCTTCTAATGTTGTGGGTCTTGATAAATCTTGATCCAATTGATTATGTATTATTGTTTATGATTGAATTGATAGGATCACATGTTTTTAGGATGAATTTTCATGTACCCATGCTTAACCCATATTTCTAGGTTGAAATTGATGTAAATGGGTTTGATACCATGAATGGACAATTTGTGGGTTTAGATGTATTCTTATAGGATTGATGAGATACATTAGAATTACTTTGAGATTGAAGCATATGTGATGATTATGATATCAATTAATTTTAGAGTGAAGCACATATGATAATTATTAGATGTAGTGTTTTGAGAGTAAATCTTATGATATGAATTGTTGATTATTGATGTAATTGTTATGAAAGAAATAGTTCCCACAAGAATTGCTTAAGTAAGAAGGTGAAAGGCTTTCTCACATAGAATCATTCTAGGTTGAAAGGATTGCCCACCTAAAATGAATCTAGACTAAAATGCTAAGAGATATATGTAACGACCCGAGAGCACCCACTAGTCGTTACCGGCGTATTCAATCTCTCGGAGGTCTTATACAAGTCCTTAGCATTCGTCATAAAATTTATCATAGAAAAATAGTGGAAAATTTAAAACTTTTTCAGTACTACAAAATCGGAATACTACATCTCAAGGTAGCCATCTTAAAACATGACTACAATACAATAGGGACACATCCCTTACAATACAATATAAACTACTATCTAGAACATTAAAATTAAGGAAACTCTTTAACATGAAGGTCCTTGAATCTTTAAGGACACACCCGAACTTGGGAATAGTAAGCCAAGCTCATCACTTCTAGGAAAGGTCCTTTAGCCACCACCACCTACACTTGGTGTAAAAAGATGAAGAAGAATGGTGTTAGTACAAGAATGCACTAAGTATGATAACCATGCAAAAACATACTTTTAAAAGGACATTTAGTTGGAAACCATGCATCATGCCTTTTTAGAGAAACTTCAAGAACATTTAGTTCCATAGGAACAACAAAAATCCACATACATCATCATAAACCATTCATAATAGCACATAGAGCCACTTATAACATTTTAGGCATATTCAATGCATACATTACATTACCTTCCTCTTTATCTTAACTCCTTTCCTCAAGCAACCCTTAGGAAATACTTGGTGCAATGTATCACCTTAAGGTTACCAAAGGTGAACTTACATATAGCCTTCATCAATCCAACCACATATATTCATAGAGTCATAAGCACACCATAAGACATAGTCTTCACATAGGAACCATCACCTAAGACAACCCCCAAGTCACACTAGTGCAATGTGC
>JAJOOR010017342.1:0-28772 GCA_036250505.1 Solanum acaule
TATATGGAAAGCTTTATAAAACAGTAAAACAACTTAGTTCGTTAAAGAAAATGCAATAACAAACTCAACTTTACTTATATAATAAAGTAATATAGTTTCTGTGGGAGATTCTCTAACCGACAACCATCACTTAAGAGCTATAGTGATGATACAACACTTTACCTCACGCTGCCAAGGACCATCCTATACCTTGCCATCAGTATAGGACCTAACTTAACTTAGTGGATCCACTAGTCTATGCGAAAAGGATTCATCTAAAAAGTATGACCCTTTTCTACCCATGATGGCTACATGGTTTATGGGGACTTGAGTTAATTTGAACTCGCATCCCCATATCGGTGCTCAATACTACTCCCAAGTACTTAGCTCATATATTTTAAAACAACTTCTTTCTTTGGTTTGAGATAATTACTCAAAACTTAGCTTAAAAGCTGATCTCTTGGAAATCATAGTTTCCTCTTTACAGAAAAACTAGCTCAAAGGCTCTTTTGAAACCTCAGTTTCCTTTCTTGTTTAAATGTGAAAACATTTACTCTTTGGGAATACATAGTCCCGATATACTCTTTTGAAGAAATTAACTCAACTCTTTACTCTTTACTCTTTGCTTAACTCAAAACTTAAGTCTTAAAACAAATTTAAAACGTTTGTAAAAGACTTCTTAAAATATGGTTCATGCCGAATTATGGACATGAACGACTCAATGCAAGGCTTTCAATAACCATAGATAGAACTCAATACTTGGAACTCAATAAATTCAATAATACTCTCAACTCAGAGGGTTCATGCGGAATTTATGAGCATGAACTACTCAACTCAAGGACTCAAAGATACTTATCGTTTCAAGACTGCTCAACTTATAGGGTTCATGCAGAATTATGGACATGAATAACTCAACTCAAGGACTTCATGGGTAACATGTAATAGTCCCATGATTAGGAATGTAATCTCAAATGGGTTAGAAACTCAATACTTAAGACTTAGGACATAAAGATATTACTACTCTCATAGATACTCAACTTATGGAGTTCATGCGGAATTTATGGGCATGAACGACTTGACTCGTAGGTCTACATAACATTATGGAACTCATGATACAACTCTTCTCATTCTCATACTTAATTCCTCGAAAACTTAGTTCAAATTGATAGTTGATCTCAAAGGATTCACAATTGAACTCAAAGACTTTCTTGAACTCTACTGTTAACTCTCTCTTGAATGTGAATTATGAATTCAAGAGTTATGGTTAATGATATGAAGGCTCTCATGATGACAAAGTAGACTCATGAATACATTCTCCTCATTCTCATACTCACTTACTCGAGTCTTGAAACAAGTTACTAAAAGTTGTAGAACACTCCACAAAAGGACTTTCTTAGAATGTTCAAAAGAATTCTCAAAACTTAACTCTTAGCTCTACCTTGAATCTGAATTTTGAATTCAAGGTTATTTTCATGTTATGAATGATTTCTAGGTGTTTAGAAGTAGCTTAGAGTAGTTAGAATCGAAAAGGAGTGAAGGTGCACTTTAAACGAACTCAAATGGGGTAACCGACGACAAACTGGATGGGCCAGGTGACCCTGGGGCTATGGGTGGCACGGGGCGCCAGCCCCTAAACTTCAGAGGAGGGTTTGGGGCGCTCTAGCTGGCGCATCGCGCCAGGCCCTAACCCAGAAAATGCGACAAATTTATTTGCTCGTTTTCTCACCCTAACTCGCCTAGAATCGAACGGTTTCTTCCCCAATCACTTAGAATCAATTACTTAACATAAGTACACTTTAATCTACTCAAAACAACACTCAAATTACTAAATTTCATCTCAAGAAATCATCAAACCCCAACACAATAAGATTTAGAATGAACTTCAAGAACACCTATCAAGAACTAATCAAGAACTCTAATCTTTCAACTTCAAGATTGAAATTTCGCTGAAAATAACATGATTGGCATGTGGGTGAACTAACCCAATACTATGGAAGCTTACATACCTCTTAGGGATCAAACCCATGGCGAAAATCTGCTACAACACGCAAGAATCTTGACGAACGCTTGACCCTCTCCTCTTTTCTCCTATTTTCTCTTCTTTTCCCTTCTTGAACTCTCAACTAAAACCCTAGGTGTATTTTAGAATTATAAAACTGAACCTAATAGTATTAGACCCTTAAAACCTTACTATAAACGAATTAAATCTGATTTGGTAAGGAAAAGACCAAAATACCCCTTACTATTTTTGGCTAAACTTCTTTAACTGGACAGCCTAACTTCAAAAGGCCATATCTCACTCATCCGACCTCCAAAACTTAGCAAACTCGGTGGCGTTGGAAAGATAATTCAAAGATCTTCCCTACAGTATCTGGTAGCACACCTAACCCATCCTGAGCTAGGAGTTATGATCGTTTGAAGTTGACCCATAACTTATACTTAACTTAAATCTTCAAATTTCAAATTTTTGCTATTTCCAATTTAGTTCTTTTTCGAACTCAAGGTGCTACATCTAGTGACCTGACCTTAATACTTAATAAATTTTAAATTCCTTAGTAAAATCCTACTCACAACGAAGGATGGTTCAAGTTTTAGATCAAAAATTTTCTGGGGTGTTACACTTACATACCTCTTAGGGATTAAACCCATGGCGAAAATACGCAACAAAACGCAAGACTCTAGACGAACACTTTGATCATCTCTTTTTTTCTCTTCTTGAACTCTCAACTAAAACCCTCGGCTAATTTTAGGATTATAAAACTGAACCTAATAGGATTAGACCCCTTAAAACCTTACTAAAAATGAATTAAATCTGATTTGGTAAGGAAAAGACCAAAATACCCCTCTAAAATCCGGTTTTGACTTCCTTATCTAGACAGCCCAACTTTGAATGCACATATCTCCCGCATACGAACTCGAAACTGAAAAAACTCAGTGGTGTTGAAAAGATAATTCAACGATATTTCCTAAGGTATAAAATTTCAAATTTTTGCTATTTCCAATTTAGTTCTTTTTGAAACTCAATGTGCTACATCTAGTGACCTGACCTTAATACTTAAGAAATTTTAAATTCCTTAGTAAAATCCTACTCACAGCGAAGGACGGTTCAAGACTTAGCTCAAAAAATTTCTGGGGTGTTACACCCCCGGTCGGTGGAGCTTTGGTGACGTCGCTACGATGTTAGTCTCCGATTGGAGGAGTGTTGCTTCTTTTGCTTATATACAGGCTCCGATTGGTGGAGCGTTGCTTCTTTTTCTTATATACAGGCTCCGATTGGCGGAATTCGATCGATGTTTGCTATGTACAGCCTCCGGTTGGCGAATTTTGATGATGTTTGCTATATACAACCTCCGATTGGTGGACTTATTGATGAGGTTACATTACAAGCTCCAGTTGGTCGAGTTATTTTGACAGAAAGCGAACTATTCTATTTTTCGACGAGGGGCCCCTCTGTTCAATATTTGATCTGGATCTTGAACATACTTGCAAAGATTTAAATGAAATATTTTTAGATATAAGATGCTAGTTGAAGTACATTCGGGAAATAAAGTAGGGAAATAGTATTTTGGCTCATGATTGTAGAAGTCGAATGACGCCTCCAGTCGTGCCCCAGGACTTGATGTTATTTTCTGTATTATTGTGTTCCTGCACTCAAAGAAAAATTTTAGTTTGGGAGGGGGTGTTGATTTGTATCGACTTGCGGACTGAAGCCTCATCACTGGAATCTTTCAACGTCTTCTTAACCTGCACATAGTTTCTTAATGTAACATCACCCAACTAGAAAGAACTAGAAGGAAGTTTAAAATCTGGAAATAGTTATTTTTGGGAAGAATTTAAAAATCTGGAAATTCGGTAAAGGTGTTGAAGTGAGTTTTTGGTCCACTTCAAACGGCCATAATTCCAAGATTAGGATGAGTTAGGTGTGATTCCAGATATGGTTGGAAAGAGCTTGGAATGATCTTTCCAATGCCGGAAAGTTTGCGTGATTCTGAGTTCGTATGAGTAAGTTATCCCCTTCGGAAGTTGGGTTGTTCAAATAGGGAAAGTCCAATCCGGATTTTAGAAAGGTAGTTTGGTCTTTTCCTTGCCCAACTTAATTAATTTGTTTTTAGGAGTTTAATTGGGTAAAGTCAGATTTTAGTCAATCTTAGAAAAGCGAATTTCACGCTAGGGCTTGGAGAAAAGAGAAAGGAAAAAGGGAAGCAAGAACGTTCAAGATTCGTCGAGATTAGCTTATGGATTTCGTCGGGGGTGATCTCTACAAGGTATGTGAGATCACATAGCATTGGGTTAGTTCACCCATGCGCCAATCATGATTCAATTTCAGCGAAGTTATTTAGATTTGAAGTAAATCCTTGAGTTCTTGATAAATTTTCGTTTGAATTCTTGTAGGCTTTGTGGATTGGAGTTTCTTGAGGTTGATTCATATTTGTAGTAGTGTTTTTGAGAAGAATCTGATATACTTTGAACAAATAATTGATTCTAAGTGTTTGGGAAAATAACCCATGGAATTTAGAGGGTTTAGAGCTGAAAAGCGAAGAAGAAATTTCGTCGAACGAAATTGGGAGGTGGTGGCGCATCGCGGAGCTGGTTCCCGGAATTGGGAATTTTAGTTTTACGTCGCGGAGCTGTCACAAAGTGTTCTTCCTCAAAAGTTGTTTTCGATACTAAAATTTTAAGGTCCCTCCGCGTCGCGGACTCACCCTCAGATTTTGACTTTCGGTCATTTGCTCATGTTTAGCTATCTAAAATCATTCCTAAATATCATGAGATCTTTCGAATCACAAATCACAATTCTTGAATCCATAATTCAATTCAAGGACCAGTTAAGAGTCAAGTCAAGAGCAGTTAAGATCAAAGTCAAGAGAAGTCAAGAGTCAAGTTAAAAGAAGTTCATAAAGTTTTCCAAAAGTCTTTTGCAAACGTTTTAACCTTGTTTTAAGACTTAAGTTTTGAGTTCAGTAAAGAGTAAAGTTGAAGTTCATTTCTTCAAAAGTATATGGGGACTAAGTATTCCCAAAGAGATTTAAAAAAATTTCACATTTAAATAAGAACGGAAAGTGAGATTTCCAAAGAGCCTTCGGGCAAGTTTTCAGAAAAGAGTAATCGCTTTCTAAATGAAGCAAAAGGGGAAACTTTGATTTCCAAGATAGCCTTTGAGCTAAGTTTTTGAGCACTAATATCAAATCACAGAATAAGTATTTTTTTAAACATAAGAGCTAATATTATTATATTTTTGGGAGTAATATTGAGCACCAATATGGGGGAGAGTTCAGACAACTCACAGCCCCCATAAACCATGTAGCCATCATAGGTAGAAAGGGGTCATACTTTTTAGATGATTCCTTTAGTGCTTTTTAGCATAGACTAGTGGATCCACTTAGTAGTTCAGGTCCTATCCCCTTGGTAAGGTATAGGATGCTCTGGCAGCGTGAGGGAAATTGTTGTATCATCACAATAGCTCTTACGTGAAGGTTGTCGGTTAGAGAAACTCTCATAGAAGTTATTGTATTCTTATACACAAACTTATTTGTACTTTTACATACATTTCAGAGTTATGTTGTATCCTTGCATACACACAGAGTTGACAACATGTTTTTAAACAATTTGTTCTTTATATTACACTTGTTTTAAATTGCTATATATTGAAATGTGTTCAGTCATGTTGAGTTGAGTTGAGCCAGGTAAGTTCTTCAGTTTCTTTTAGATTCTTCTCAAGCCTATGTTATTTTAGCATTCCAACTCGCATAATCAAATATTCAATGTACGGATGCCAGTTGGCTTGCATCGTCTTATGATGCAGATACAGGTAACTAGGACCGGCATCCGGCACACCGTTGATCCAGTTGAGCACTTCAGAGTCAATGGTGAGCCTCCTTGCATTCTGGAGGACTCCTTTATTGCTTTTAGTTCTTTTCAGTATTTCATTTGTTAGGATGATCGGGGGTCCTGTCCCGACATCCATCTCAATTGTTTTAGAGGCTTCATAGACAGTCATATGTTAGTTCTTTAGTCTTTTCATTGTCATTATTCCATGTTGAGACTTGAGTTTTCCTTAATGGTCAGTTGAATGTTCTTTTATAATATTCTAGTTTAATACATAAAATTATTTTTGTTGAGTTTAAGTCTTCCGCTGAGTAAGTAAGCCAAGCCAGGGGTTCGTTTGGGCCAGCAATGGTTCTCGAGTGCCCATCTCTCCCAGGGTGTAGGGTTGGGGTGTGACAAACTTGGTATCAGAGCACAGAGTTCAAGAGTCTTAGGGATTCTATGAAGCCGTGTTTGTAGAGTCCTAGTTATTGGTATGAAGCGCACCACATCTATAATTAGGAGGCTGCAACATTTAGGAACTATCTCACTTCTTTCACACTTATTTCATGCGTTTGCGTTATAGTTTGATCTGTAAAAGGTTTCCTTCTAATTTGTGTCTGCGCGTGTTTTCAGATAGTCATGCCTCCACGAAGAGCTGTCAGAGGTCTCCCTGCTAGGCGAAATGTTTAGGAGCAAGGGGTACCTAATGCACCCGAGATGCAACCTCAAGGAGAAGTTACTAATGATGAGTTCAGAGAGGCAATTAGGATGCTGAGTTAAGCTGTGACTAACTAGGTTGGTCAACAAAGGGGAGCTCGATAGGAAGGAGCTAACACTTCAAGGATTCGTGAGTTCTTGAGGATGAACCCTCCAAGTTTCACGGGTTCAAGCACTACTCAGGATCCACAGAACTTCATTGAGGAGTTGAAGAAGGTATTTGAGGTCATGCATGTTGTTGATACTGAGCGAGTTGAACTGGCTGCATATCAATTGAAGAATATTGCTAGGACTTGGTTTGACCAATGGAAAGAGGGTAGAGTTGAGAATGCAACACTTGCGAGTTGGGCTTGTTTTGAGGAGGTTTTCTTGGGGTGTTTCTTTCCCCGAGAACTGAAAGAGGCTAAGGTACGAGAGTTCCTCACACTTAAGCAAGATTTTTTGAGTGTTCATGAGTATGGGTTGAAATTCACCTAACTGTATCGCTATGCTCCAGAAATGGTTGCGGACATGAGGAGTAGGATAAGTCTGTTTGTTGTTGGGTTGTCCCATCTATCAAGCAAAGAGGCTCGGGCAGCAAGGCTTATTGGGGACATGAACATTTTGAGGTTGATGGTCTATGTGCAGCAAGTAGAGGAAGAGAAGCTAAGGGATAAAGAGGAATTCAAGAACACGAGGGCTAAGACAGGGAATGAGTCTGGGCAGCAGAAGAGTAATGCCAACGGTCATCCTTCCAACAGAAACAGAAGGGACCTGCTCCATCATCTGCTAGTGCACCTGCACCTAGGAACAAATGTGAGTACAATGGTCAGAATTCCATAGCTAAGCCTGCCTATTCTCAAGGTAGTGTGCCATAAGGGGGTAGTAAGCCTCCTGCCTGTGCCAAGTGTGGTAGGAACCACTCAGGTATTTGTCGTGAGGGCTCCACTGGTTGTTTCAAGTGTGGTCAGACTGGGCATTTCATGCGAGAGTGTCTAAAGAACAAGCAGGGAAATGCTAATGGGGGTAATAGAGCCCAATCTTCTTCAGTTGCTCCACCAGACAGAATTGCACCTAGAGGGGCTACTTCCGGTACTGGCAGAGGAACAAACCGCTTATATGCTATCAATATTCGCCAAGAGTAAGAGGATTCACCAGATGTTGTTAGTGGTATAATCCAAGTCTTTGACTTTACTACTTATGCCTTGCTAGATCCAGGAGCGAGTTTATCTTTTGTAGCTCCATATGTTGCTATGAACTTTGATGTTATTCCTGAGTAACTTAGTGAACCATTCAATGTCTCTACGCCTATTGGTAAGTCTATTCTAGCAGAGAGAGTCTATCGTGATTGTCCCATTTTCGTCAATCACAAGAGTACCATGGTTGATTTAATTAAGTTAGACATAGTAGATTTTGATGTCATTCTTTGTATGGACTGGCTTCATGCCTGTTATGCCTCAGTTGATTGTAGAACTCGAGTAGTCAAGGTTCAGTTTCCAAATGAGCCAATCTTAGAGTGGAAAAGCAGTTCAGTAGTGCCTAAGGGTCATTTCATTTTGTACCTTAAGGTAAGGAAGTTAGTTTCTATGGGGTTTGTCTATCACTTAGTCCGAGTTAATGACTCAAGTGTTGAGGTACCTTCTATTCAGTCAGTTCCAGTAGTAAAAGAGTTTCCAGAAGCTTTCCAGATGATCTTCCCGGAGTCCCTCCTGAGAGAGAGATAGACTTCGGTATAGATCTTCGTCCAGATACTCGTTCGATATCTCTTCCACCATATAGAATGGCACCAACAGAGTTAAAAGAGTAGTTAAAAGATCTATTAGATAAGGGCATTATTCGACCAAGTGTCTCACCTTAGGGTGCTCCGGTCTTATTTGTGAGAAAGAAAGATGGTTCCCTTAGGATGTGTATAGATTACCATCAATTGAACAAAGTTACCATCAAGAACAAGTATCCTCTTCCAACGATTGATGATCTTTTCGATCAGCTTCAAGGTGCTTCTTGTTTTTCAAAAATCGACCTCATATCAGGTTACCATCAATTGAGAGTAAGGGAATGTGATATTCCAAAGACAGCTTTCAGGACCCGTTATGGTCATTTTGAGTTTATGGTCATGTCATTCGGTTTAACCAATGCACCTGCAGCATTCATGGACCTTATGAATAGAGTATTCAAACCTTATTTAGATTTGTTTGTTATCGTCTTCATTCATGACATACTAATCTATTCAAGGAATGAAGAAGATTATGCTAGTCATCTCAAAATAGTTCTTCAAACTTTAATAGATAAGGAGGTATATGCTAAATTCTCTAAGTGTGAATTTTGGCTTGAGTCTGTGGCATTCTTAGGCCATATTGTGTATGGAGAGGGAATTAAAGTTGATACTCAGAAAAGTGAGGCAGTGCAAAATTGGCCTAGACCCACATCTCCAACTGATATTAGGAGTTTCTTGGGTTTGGGTGGCAATTATAGAAGGTTTGTAGAGGGGTTATCGTATATTTCATCCCCTTTGACCAAGTTAACACAAAAGACAGTGAAATTTCAATGGTCTAAAGCTTGTGAGAAAAGCTTTCAGGAATTGAAAAAGAGGTTGACTACTGCCCTAGTTTTAACCTTACCAAAAGGTACTCAAGGTTTTGTGGTGTACTGTGATGCATCTAGAGTTGGTTTAGGTTGTGTCTTAATGCAGAATGGCAAAGTTATAGCTTATGCCTCCAGACAGTTGAAAGTTCATGAGAAGAATTACCCAACCCATGACTTAGAGTTAGCTGTTGTAGTATTTGCTTTGAAGATATGGCGTCATTACTTGTATGGTGTGCATGTTGATGTACACTGATCACAAGAGTCTTCAATATGTGTTCACTCAGAAAGAGCTTAATCTCAGACAAAGGAGGTGGTTAGAATTACTCAAGGATTATGACATGAGTGTTCTTTATCACCCAGGTAAGGCTAATGTTGTTGTTGATGCCTTGAGCAGGTTGTCTATGGGTAGTACTGCCCATGTTGAGGAAGAAAAGAGAGAGTTAGCGAAAGATGTGCATAGACTTGCACGCTTAGGAGTCCGACTAATGTATTCCACAGAAGGAGGAGTAGTGGTGTTGAATGGGGCTGAATCTTCATTAGTGTCAGAAGTGAAAGAAAAGCAAGACCAAGATCCCATTTTGCTTGAATTGAAGGCAAATGTTCATAACTAAAAAGTATTAGCTTTTGAACAAGGTAGATTATGTGTACCTATGGTGGATGGACTCCAAGAGAGGATCATGAAGGAAGTTCATAGCTCCAGATATTCCATTCATCCGGGTTCCACAAATATGTATCGTGACTTGAGAGAGGTTTATTGGTGGAATAGCATAAAGAAGGGCATTGTAGAATTTGTCGCTAAGTGTCCAAATTGCCAACAAGTGAAAGTAGAGCACCAAAGGCCCAGTGGTTTGGCTCAGAATATAGAACTTCCGAAATGGAAGTGGGAGAAAATCAATGTAGATTTCATCATAAGTTTACCAAGATCTCGCAGACAACATGATTCTATTTGGGTGATTGTCGACAAAATCAGCCCACTTTTTTACGGTAAAGACTACCCATTCAATAGAGGATTATGCCAGGTTATATATTTAGGAGGTGGTAAGAATTCATGGAGTCCCTGTTTCGATTATATCAGATAGGGGTGCACAATTTACTGCACAATTTTGGAAGTCATTCCAAAATGGCTTAAGTTCAAAGGTGAACTTAAGTACTGCCTTTCATCCTCAGACTGATGGGCAAGCAGAGCGCACAAATCAGACTTTAGAAGATATGTTGAGGGCTTATGTGATTGATTTCAAAGGGAATTGGGATGATCACCTACCTATCATTGAGTTTGCTTACAACAACAGTTACCACTTTAGCATCCAAATGACTCCTTATGAAGCTCTCTAAGGGAGAAGATGCAGATCTCCTATTGGATGGTTTGAAGTTGGTGAAGCTGGGTTGATAGGACTAGATTTAGTTCACCAAGCTATGGAGAAGGTGAAAGTGATTCAAGAGAGGTTGAAAAGGGGACAGAGTCGTCAGAAATCCTACATTGATGCTAGGAGAAGGGAGTTAAAGTTTGAAGTAGATGATTGGGTATATCTCAAAGTTTCACCCATGAAGGGGGTTATGAGGTTTGGTAAGAAGGGGAAGCTTAGTCCCAGATATATTGGACCTTATAAAATAGCCAAGAGGATTGGCAAAATAGCTTATGAGTTGGAGCTACCACAAGAGTTAGCAGCGGTTCATTCGGTATTTCACGTCTCCATGTTGAAGAAGTGCATGGGAGATCCTTCATTGATCATACCAATTGAAAATATTGGCATCAAGGATAGCTTATCTTATGGGGATATTCCTGTTCAGATTCTACATCATCAAGTTCACAAGTTAAGAACAAAGGATGTAACATCAGTCAAAGTCCTTTGGAGGAACCAATTTGTTAATGAAGCTACTTGGGAAGCTGAGGAGGATATGAAGAAGTGATATCCACATCTCTTTCAATTCGAAGAAAGTGCAGATCAAGGTACTAATTTTCTTCTTAGTGCTCTTTAAATTATGAGTGAGCATTTTGTTTGTTTGTATTTGCTTGTTGGGTGTTTGAATTTGATGTTACACCCTAAGCCTAGTAAAAGTAATCTCATTCGAGGATGAATGTTCCCAAGGGGGAGATATTGTAACATCTCGCAAATAGAAAGAACTAGAAGGAAGTTTAAAATCTGGAAATAGTTATTTTTGGGAAGAATTTAAAAATCTGGAAATTTGGTAAAGGTGTTAAAGTGAGTTTTTGGTCAACTTCAAACGGCTATAACTCCTAGCTCAAGATGAGTTAGGTGTGATTCCAGATATGGTTGGAAATCCCTTGGAATGATCTTTCCAACGCCACTAATTTTAAGGGATTTCGAGTTCGTATGAGTAAGTTATGCCCTTCGGAAGTTGGGCTGTTCGAATAAGGAAAGTCCAATCCAGATTTTAGAAGGGTAGTTTGGTCTTTTCCTTACCCAACTTAATTAATTACTTTTTAGGAGTTTAATAAGGTAAATTCAGATTTTAGTCAGTTTTAGAAAAGTGAATTTCACGCTAGGGCTTGGAGAAAAGAGAAAGGAGAAAGGGAAGCAAGAACGTTCAAGCTTCATTCAAGATTCGTCAAGATTAGCTTGTGGATTTCGTTAGGGGTGATCCCTACAAGGTATGTGGGATCACATAGCGTTGGGTTAGTTCACCCACGCGCCAATCATGATTCAATTTCAGCGAAGTTATTTAGATTTGAAGTAAATCCTTGAGTTCTTGATAAATTTTCGTTTAAATTCTTGTAGGCTTTGTGGATTGGAGTTTCTTGAGGTTGATTCATGTTTGTAGTAGTGTTTTTTATAACAAATAATCGATTCTAAGTGTTTGGGAAAAGAACCCATGGAGTTTAGAGGGTTTAGAGCTGAAAAGCGAAGAAGAAATTTCGTCGAACGAAATTGGGAGGTGGTGGCGCGTTGTGGAGCTGGTTCCCAGAATTGGGAATTTTAGTTTCACATCGCGGAGCCATCACGTAGTGTTCTGCCTCAAAAGTCATTTTCGAGACAAGAATTTTAATGTCACTCCGCGTCGCAGACCCACCCTCAGATTTTGACTTTCGGTCATTTGCTCATGTTTAGCTATCTAATATCATTACTAAACATCATGAGATCTTTCGAATCACAAATCACAATCCTTGAATCCATAATTCAATTCAAGGACCAGTTAAGATTCAAGTCAAGAGCAGTTAAAATCAAAGTTAAGAGAAGTTCATAAAGTTTTCCAAAAGTCTTTTGCAAACGTTTTAACCTTGTTTTAAGACTTAAATTTTGAGTTTAGTAAAGAGTAAATTTGAAGTTCATTTCTTCAAAAGTATATGGGGACTAAGTATTCCCAAAGAAATTTAAAATGTTTTCACATTTAAATAAGAATGGAAACTGAGATTTCCAAAGAGCCTTCGGGCTAGTTTTCAGAAAAGAGTAATCGCTTTCTAAATGAAGCAAGAGGGGAAACTTTGATTTCCAAGATAGCCTTTGAGCTAAGGTTTTTAGAACTAATCTCATCACAGAAGAAGTATTTTTTTAAACATAAGAGCTAATATTATTATATTTTTGGGAGTAGTATTGAACACCGATATGGGGGAGAGTTTAGACAACTCACAGTCCCCATAAACTATGTAGTCATCATGGGTAGAAAAGAGTCATACTTTTTAGATGATTCCTTTAGTGTTTTTTAGCATAGACTAGTGGATCCACTTAGTAGTTCAGGTCCTATCCCCTTGGCAAGGTATATGATGCTCTGGCAGCGTGAGGGAAATCGTTGTATCATCACAATAGCTCTTACGTGATGGTTATCAATTAGAGAAACTCCCACAGAAGGTATTGTATTCTTATATACACAGTTATTTGTATTTTTACATACATTTCAGAGTTATGTTGTATCCTTGCATACACACAGAGTTGACAACATGTTTTTAAATAGTTTGTTCTTTACATTGCACTTCTTTTAAATTGCTTTATATTGAAATGAGTTCAATCTTGTTGAGTTGAGTTGAGCCAGGTAAGTGTTGACACCCAATTTTGGCCCTTCCCGATAATAATCGATTTCCGAGCTTCTTAATTTCCAAATGATTTAGAATAATTAGTCTTATAAAATTCAAATTGTTTCAAGGTTATTTTAAGTAATTTCAGTCGGATTTTATAGCGTTTTAAATAATAAATGTATTTCATATAGTTATATATGTAATTAGTATATTTTTATAAATATTCAAAAATCATACCATAAAGATTTTGTTTTATTAATTTAGTTTAGTTTAAATCATGATTGCAATTTTGAAATTAATTAGTTTGTATTTAAGTTAATCATATTAAATAAATTAATTATGTTATTTCGTTATGATTAAGAAGTTCGTTAGTTAATTATATTGATTCTTCTTATTTAGAGTTTAGCCGAATGAACCATTTAATTCAAACTTGGTCATATTGCTAGGTCAATTTTGACCAATCGTAATCTATGTGATTAAGTTATAAAGGATTTGGCTTACTCCTCTTGAACCATTGTGTTTTCTATTAATTTCAAGACCATCACAGCCCATTTCCCATTCCAATTCATCAGCCTAGGTCCACTTCTTCCCCCAGCCCACTTTCATTTGTTTACAAGACCAACAATATTATACCCAATGCATTCAACAATCAGCAAATACATACGCATACAGAAACAGTACCCCACCCCGATACTCTTCCTTCTTCTTCTTCTTACAGCGAGAACCAGAGGCACGAAACCTAGAACTAAAAGCCCAGAAGCGAATCACGACCCAGCCCAGTTACGTCGTCCTCTTCTTCGCCCCCTTTTCATTTTTGTACGAAAGTCATACTCAAACTAACAGGTGGAGCAATCTCGTAGCTCGTTTATCCTTTGCTCAAATCGGACGACCATGGTTCTTTTTCCGTTGAGGAATTGTACAAGGTTGGTACAAATTTAAGCTGGCCAGCCTTATCTTGGAAGGGATTTTGAAATTCAAATTTAAAATTTTACCCATTCTCCCTCTCGTTTCTCCCCCAAAACGAACCCTAAATCCCCATCTATATAAAAGCCCATTCTGCTTATTTGTTGGGGGTGGAGAAAAATATTGGACAGGTCAGGAGTTTGTTTTTGTTTTGGAAAATTTTGAGTCAAGAAAAAAGGATAAGACACAGGGAAATACATAAGTTTCTTTGAGGTTGAAATAGACACTAAAATCAACTAGTGTTTTAAAGAGCATCTCGTTTCCACTTTCTTCTTTCGAACACGACCCTCCCGCTGCTCGTTGGAACTCTTTAAGTTGCTGGTGGTGGAATAGAATGCTCCAAACTCGTCATGTCCCGTTTGCTGCCCTCGAGAAGGTAATATTTCATTTTCTGATTTTAGTTTCTTTCGTCGTGAGCTAATAGTTGCATAAGTTTATGGTTCGGTGTTGTAATATTTTTGATCAACTGATTTGAGGAATGTTTGTTTCTTGATTGTTGCGAGTCATTCGAATGTTAGAATTTTGAGAATATTCTGACTTATTGTTGGCTGCAAATCAGTAGTGTAAACTTGTTTGTCTATTCAAATGATCTTTTGGTCTTGGTGTTTCCATTTGGTATCGAGTCGACTCCTATCCGCTAATGTCTTTTATTTCTCTGTTAATCTCATTATGTCGCCTGTGGTTCGTAGTTCCATTATGAGTTTTCGATTCAACTTTATTTGCTTCTCTTTACCGTTTTAGTTCTTGCTTAAGGCTGAATAGCAGCGTTTGGGTTTATGTTGTTGGTTGTTATTTTATAAAGTCGAACTTATGGAATTATCAAGTTTCTTTTTAGCTATCAGTGAGCCATCTTGGGGATTGTCAATACTTGTTGCAAAATCGATTCAATACTTTGGTGTACCTCGATGCTTATAGTGTCATCTCTCGCAATCAAATCTTTGAGTAGTCTTTTATTCTTAAGTTCTTCATAATGCTGATGTAGCTTGTTCGTAGTGATTTTTATTTAGCTTTGGATGAAATTTTTGGCAATAGGATATTGAAACCGAATCTAAAAAACTATTGTCTGACATATGCATGATTTGGATCGATAGCATGTAACCTCCTTAAATTTCAATCTCGTTGTAGTATCTGTTCTTATTAAGACCAGTCCATAGGAATTGATAGTTTTAATGCTCTCTGTTAACTTTCATTTTTATGTGTATTTTTTATTTTTTTATTTTCTTTTATTTTTATTTAAAATATGCTTGGCAGTGCATTTTTATTTTTCCATAGACTTGATGTTCCTTCTATTATTACTTCATTTCAATTGTTACTCGTGTATTTCCTATAAGAATATGTTGTACGCTAATCTTGTTTTCTTTTCTTTTCTCACATGGAATTCGGATCGAGTTCTTCTTGGACTCCATCACTCCTCTCTTTGCATTTTCCAAATTGAGCCATGGAGGCTCGATTTTCTCATAGAGTCAACCCTATCAACAGAACGCTGAAATACAAGTTTTGAAAGCAGAATACAGATCTCGAAAAGCCTGAAAACAGGCCGATATACTTGCTGTATACACTGGTATTCAGCCGGATATACGATTTACAGGTGGCAAAAATACAAGAATACAAGTTTGGTGATAAAATACAAGTTGAAAGCTCATGTGCGGTGGTAATGCAAATACGGACCCAAAATACGGTCCGTATGTGGGGGTATACAATAAAACGTATACACAATTTCTCCAAGGAAATTTCAGCAGGTCCAAGATTTGGGGGATTTGGGCCAAGGCCCCAAATTTGATATTCCTTTCCTTGCTTATTTATTTTGTTGTATTTGACTAACACTTTGATTATCTTATGGTTTATTTACTTAAATTCCCGAGAATGGTCATTTCATTTTATCGTTTTCAAATTAAGGTATATATTTTATTACTTAGTTCTTATTTAATATTAGTCTTTTCAACACTTAATTTATTTCTCTTTAGGAAAATCCCCCCTTAGTCCTATTCCCCTAAGATAATTATATATAAATAAATAAAAATAGTGAATAAATAAAAAGTAAATTTCTTTTTTTTAGTTAAAATTTCAAAATTAGTCAAAGTCATTTTTAGTCAAAACGCCGGTCAACCGCAAGTTAGCGGACATTCCAAGGGCCTAATACCTTTTCGGAATGTACATTGAACTACGAACTCTTTTATTTTCAATTGATTTTATCTGTTTAAGTCTATTGAAAACCTTAAGTTTTTTTCTTGATGTTTATTAAAAAATTAAGTGGTGACTCTATTCTTTTGGAAATTTGATTTTTCTTAAATCATAAATTTAATCGATTTTTCGAAAACTTAGTCATTTTTTTTTATTATATATTTTTAATTAATATAGTAAGTTCTTCAGTTTCTTTTAGATTCCTCTCAAGCCTATGTTGTTTTAGCATTTCAACTCGCATACTCGTACATTCAATGTACTGATGCTAGTTGACATGCATCGTCTTATGATGCAGATACAGGTAACTAGGATCAGCATCTGGCACACCGTTGATCCAGTTGAGCACTTCAGAGTCAGTGGTGAGCCTCCTTCATTCCGGAGGACTCCTTTATTGCTTTTAGTTCTTTTCAGTATTTCATTTGTTAGGATAATCGGGGGTCCTGTCATATCATCCATCTCAGTTGTTTTAGAGGCTTCATAAACAGTCAAATGTTAGTTATTTAGTTTTTTCATTGTCATTATTCCATGTTGAGACTTGAGTTTGTCTTAATGGCCAGTTGAATGTTCTTTTATAACATTCTAGTTTACTACATAAACGTATTTTTGTTGAGTTTAAGTCTTCCGATGAGTAAGTAAGCCAGGCCAGGGGTTCTCTTGGGCCAACAATGGTTCTCGAGGGCCCGTCTCACCCAGGGCGTAGGCTCGGGGCTTGACACTTAACCTAGAGACTTGGTAGGTGGATGAGTAGAAAAATCTTTTGAAAAGAATTAGCTTGTTTTTTTTCTCTAGAAAATAAGTATATTACTTATATATTAGGTATATATATATGTAGAAATTCTCCAGCGTTTTTAGATTATGACATGTTTCGAAGTCCATCGAGATTTCCATTTTGTTGATTATATCTAACATAGTCTTCTTTTAGCTTTTACCCTCATGATGAAGCTTATCTAGCTCTTTTGCAGACACTGTGACAATTGAGATTCTTCATATTCTGGGTTATGTTAACTATGAAGAAGTGTTTCCTAATGGTAAGAAAAAAAATGGAAATTATGCAGTGCATTGATCAAGCCTGACTCAGGCTGCCTACGTATCCCCAAAGTAGGAATTAAATCGTAACGTAATTCGAATACAAGTGGGAGAAATAGAAGTATGTAATGCAATGACCAAGCTTGACTCAAGCTGCCTACGTATCCAAATGTAATCAGGTCGTAACATAGTTCAATTACAATAGAAAACTGAAAAATATGAAGGAAAAGTAAGAAACATATAATGCAATGACCAAGCCTGACCCAGGTTGTCTACGTATCCAAGCGGAATCAGGTCAGAACGTAGTACAAATACAACAGGGGAGAGTGAAAAATATGACATGCAATGACTGGGCCTAACTCAGGTTGTCTACGTATCCAAGCGGAATAAGGTCAAGACATAGTTCAAATACAAAAGGAAAGTGAAAAATATGAAATGCAAGGGATCAAATCCGAGAAGGATTGCCTACATATCCCACCGAGGGAATTCAGGTAGAGCGTAGTTCTAAATACATGGAAATGATGATTTTGGGTTTTCTAAGGGAGACCGGATCCGATGTGGGTTGCATATGTACCCCGACGTAGGAAGTCAAGTCTAGACTTAGTTTTGTTACATTGAAAAATGCAAAAGTATGAGAAATGCACATTAATCTTGAGGTCTTCAGATATAGTATTTCTTGATGGCATCTGAATTGATTGGCTTTGTGCTCACTCTGTCATCCATTTCTACTAAGATTTCTACTCCTCCAGAGAGTACTTTGTGAACCATGTAGGGTCCTTGCCAATTTGGTGAAAATTTCCCTTTGGCTTCTCCTTGGTGAGAAAAGATCTTCTTCAATACTAACTGCCCCGCTGTGAACTGTCGAGGTTTGACTTTCTTGTTGAATGTTTTGGTCATTCTGTTCTGATAGAGTTGGCCATGACAAACCGCGTATATCCTCTTTTCATCGATAAGCATCAATTGTTCATGCCTGCTATGTATCCATTCTGCATTGTCCAGACCAACCTCTTGGATAATCCTTAAAGATGGTATTTTTATCTCAGCAGGTATTACTGCTTTCGAACCATAAACCAACATATAAAGAGTTGCCCCAGTTGATGTTCTGATTGTGGTGCGATAATCGAGTAAAGCATATGGTAGCTTCTCATGCCATTGCCTGTGACTGTCTACTATTTTCCTTAAAATATTCTTGATATTCTTATTTGCAGCCTCAACTACTCCATTCATCTGCGGCCGATAAACTGTGGAATTTCGATGAGCACTCTTGAACCTTTCACAAGTTTCCTTCATAAGATCGTTGTTGAGATTGGCTGCATTATTTGTTATGATTGATTCTGGAATTCCAAACTGACAAACTATCTTATTGCGAACAAAGTCTGCCACTACCTTCTTAGTCACTGCCTTGTATTTCGAAGCTTCGACCCATTTTATGAAATAATCGATAGCCATCATGATGAAACGATGTTCATTTGACGCGGGAGGCTCTATGGGTCCGATAACATCCATGCCCCAAGCGGCAAATGGCCAGGGGGAACCCATCACATAGAGCTCATTCGGTGGACCCGTATAAAATCTCCATGCACTTGACACTGATAACACTTTTGCACATACCGGATGCTATCTCTCTCCATGGTCATCTAAAAATATCCAACTCTTAAAATCTTCTTTGCTAAAGTGAACCCATTCATGTGAGGTTCACATGCTTCTGCATGTATTTCTTCCAAAAGCCTTGTCGCTTTTGCGGCGTCGACACACCTCAGCAATCCTAAATTCGAAGTTCTCCTAAATAGGATTTCTCTGTTAAGGAAGAAATGATTGGCCATCCTCCTCAATGTCCGTTTATGCTTGCTTGTAGCATTTTTCGGATATTCTTGTGCTTCTATCAATCTTATGATATCATAGTACCAGGGTTTTCCATCCAGTTCCTCATCTACATAAAAACAGTATGCATGTTGATCATGTAACTCTATATCGATAGGGTCGATGTAATTCTTGTCTGGATGTTGAATCATCGAGGACAATGTTGCCAAAGCATCGGCAAACTCATTTTGAGCTCGAGGGACATGCTTGAACTCAATCCTTAGGAATTTCCTACTCAACTCTTTTATGTAATGCAAATAAGGAAGGATCTTGACATTCTTAGAGGTCCATTCTCCTTGCACTTGATGAACCAACAAGTCAGAATCTCCTATCACCAAGATTTCTTTAATATTCATGTATATGGCCATCCTGAGTCCGAGAATACAAGCTTCATATTCTGTCATATTATTAGTACAGTAAAACCTAATCTTGGCTGAGATTGGGTAATACTGACCTGTTTCTGAAATTAAGACTGCTCTTATTCCAATTCCAATAGAGTTTGATGCTCCATCAAAGAACATCCTTCATCCGTCATACGACTCTAATATGTCTTCTCCTACAAACAAAACCTCTTCATCAGGGAAATAGGTCGTGAGTGGCTTGTAATCCTGGTTCACCGGGATTTTTGCGAGGTTATCAGCCAGGGCTTGTCCTTTGATGGCCTTCTGTGTCACGTATACGATATCAAATTCACTTAACAAAATTTGCCACTTTGCCAGCTTACCTGCACGCATGGGTTTCTGAAAGATGTACTTGAGTGGATCCATTCTTGAGATCAAGTACGTGGTGTATGCAGATAGGTAATGCCTAAATTTTTGCGTGATCCGAGTCAAAGCGCAACATGTTCATTCCAACAAGGTGTACCTTGCCTCATATGGTGTGAACTTCTTGCTCAAATAGTAAATAGCTTGCTCTCTTCTACTTGTCTAATCATGCTACACCAATACACATCCAAATGCATTAACCATGACAGATAGATACAATAACAAAGTCTTTCCCGGATCTGGTGGGACCAATACTGGTGGGTTGGACAAATATTCTTTGATTCTATCAAAAGCCTTTTGGCATTCCTCTGTCCATTTCGTGGCAGCATCCTTCTTCAGTAATTTGAATATGGGTTCACAGATCACTGTGAATTGAGCTATGAACTGACTGATGTAATTTTGTCTTCCCAAGAAACTCATCACGTCTTTCCTGGTCTTGGGTGGAGGTAGCTCTTGGATTGCTTTTATCTTTGATGGATCCAACTATATGTCTTTCCTGCTAACAATAAATCCCAACAATTTTCCCGCGGGTACTCCAAATGCACACTTTGCTGGATTCAACTTCAGATTATACTTACACAACCTCTCAAAGAACTTTCGCAAGTCATCCAAGTGGTCTGAACTTCTTTTGGATTTGATAACGACATCATCCATGTACACTTCAATTTCCTTATGGATTATATCGTGGAAAAGGGTAGTCATGGCCCTCATGTAGGTTGCGCCGGCATTTTTTTAGACCAAATGGCATTACTCTGTAGCAATATACTCCCCATGGAGTGATAAACGCTATCTTTTCTACATCATCTTCATCCATCAGAATTTGGTGATATCCTGCAAGGCAATCGACAAATGATTGCAACTCATGTTTTGCGCAATTATTGATGAGTATATGAATATTTGGAAGAGGGAAATCATCCTTAGGACTGGCCCTATTGAGATCTCGATAGTCCACATATATTCTGATCGTTCCATCCTTTTTTGGCACAGGTACAATATTAGCTAACCATGTGGGGTAATTTGTAACCCTCACAATGTTTGCCTCAATTTGCTTAGTTACCTCCTCTTTGATCCTTAAACTCAAATCTGGCTTGAATTTTCTTGTCTTTTGCTTAACAGGTAGACAAGTAGGATCAGTTGGTAATTTATGCGAGACAATATCAGTGCTTAATCCTGGCATGTCATCATAAGACCAAACAAATACATCAACATAATGCTTAAGCAACTCTATTAACTCTTTCTTGCTTTCAGCCTCCAAATGTATGCTTACTTGTGTCTCCTTCACAATTTCCTCATCTCCTAAGTTGACAACATTTGTTTCATCCATATTGAGTTTCTTCTGACTTTCAACCTGCTTGATATCATGTGGTAGATTTTCAGGCATCATGCTTTGATTGTACTCTTCATGATCTTGTTCAACGCTTTCACCTTACTTGGTGGATTTGTTACATTTCATTACCGTTAAACGGGGATTTTTATAAATATGAGTGCAGGACTCTGGTTGAAATAGGGACGGGCTGATGGTCCAATTCTGCAAGATTTCTCTAGGTTCGGCATCACGAATGGTCAACTTGTTGAGATTTATCTCTTCCTCTTCTCCAGCCATGACCACGAACAGATAGCATATTCCTTCTACGATGTCATCAACGCCAGCTTGATCTGGAATTAAAGCTTGTTTTGGTAAAAAAATTATATCGCTTGACCCACGACGGTCTCTTCCCGAGGCAGGTTCATATCCGAGTCTGTTGATGCCTCTCTGATGTTTCAACTGGATCGGCTCAACTATGCCATTGGACTTTGGTCCAAGTCCACTCTTTGGCTGATACCCATACTTCAACATCTCTGACGCAGCCATTTTTGTTGCACTTTACAATTTTGTATTATCTGGCTATGCTTCCTCACTGACCCTTATAGCTTGCATGATTTTCAAAGTGTGAAAAGTGTCTCCGTCTAACTTGTCAATGATCGAAATAGAATTAACAAAAAGAATAGGGTGACTGAGCTCCTAATGAATGGTAACTTCTGTGCAACCCCATTCAAACTTTACACATTGGTGAAGAGTGGAAGGAACTGCTCTTGCCATATGAACCCATGGTCTTCCCAACAACAGGTTGTAGTTGGATGATATATCCATCACTTGAAATAGGATGGGGAATTCGGCTGGCCCCACCAGCAATGTGAGATAAATCTCTCCAATGACACTTCTTTGCACTCCATCAAAAGCTCTAACTTTCACACGGCTTTCCCTTTATTTCTCCCATGTTAACACACAAATCCCTCAGAGTGGTGAAAGGACAGATGTTGCATCCAGAACCACCATCAATTAGAACTTGAGTCACAATCTTATCACAATATTTGACTGCGATGTGAAGCGTTTTGTTGTGCCCAGCCCCTTCTGCAGGCAACACATCATCATGGAAAGAAATCTTGTTGGCTTCCACTATTCTTCCAATCATTGAAGCTAAGGTTTCACTTGTGATCTCTTTTGGAATGTTCACTCTGTCTAACACTTCCATCAAAGAATTCATATGAGCTTCAGAACTCGTAAGAAGAGACAAAATGGATATGTGAACTGGCGTCTTCTTCAGCTGTTCTTCGACTGAATAATCTTTAGGCTGCATCTTCTTCCAAAATTTTACGGCTTCAGCATCAGTAACATTCTTCTTTAGATTTTGTTCTTTTCCAAGAGCTCTTTGATTTAGATCATCTGGGGCATAACACCTCCCGACCTAGTCATCCCTTGAGCCACGGCAGTGTCAATTATTTTGCCCTTGGCGCACGCTCGATAGTCCCATGGGACTGCTTTGGTGTCATATTCAGGCTTTCTAGCAATTAGAGTGGTCACTACAACTCTTAAGAGATATGTTTGGACAGTCAGAGGTTCCCTTAGTTGAACAGTGATAACAGGTTGCGCCGAAGATGTCATGGCATCTGATTCATCTATGTGTGGACAGTCAGGGCCCCCATATTCTTTATCTAAAGTAACCATGTTGACTTACCGATTCTTATGGTTTAGCAAGGGGTTATTGTTCACATTGGGAGGCACTGGAGTGCTTTGATTACTCCTCTTTTGATCAAAGACTCCATCTGATTCTTCAACCCATACCAATCTTCTATGTCGTGT
Source organism: Solanum acaule (assembly GCA_036250505.1). Taxonomy (NCBI): domain Eukaryota; kingdom Viridiplantae; phylum Streptophyta; class Magnoliopsida; order Solanales; family Solanaceae; genus Solanum; species Solanum acaule. The sequence goes on from JAJOOR010017342.1 coordinate 22,952, forward strand.
CATTGGATTCTCGAGTGGTAAGCGCATCGCTTGTTTCCATCAAAATTATGAGGGATTGGATCAGAAAGTTTTCCTTCAATTGGTTGCAACACTCCCTCTTTCCTCAACCTCTCAAACAATTGGGCGTAAGGTTCGACAATCGGTGTGTAAGTGCGAGCATTTCTAGCTTTAAGATTTGGACGTGGTCTCGGTGCATATGTTGGTCTATTTTGGTGCTTGGACAGGGACATATGGTCTTGGAGGATTTTGGTATGCTGGTGCTCGCGGTGGATTATAGTGTGGTTGGGTATTATATATTAGGTATGGGACATATGAAGTATGTGCATCAATTTGGGGATTACTGGGGTATCGGTGGGCGGTCCTCCTTGTTAGTAAGTGACAGCTGAAACATTCTCCCTTTTATTTTTTATGCCGCCAATGGAACCCGATTGTATAGCCCTACCTGCAGCTTGCAATGCAACCATAGACTGAATCTTCCCAGATTTAACACCCTCCTCTATAAAGTCTCCCATCTTGACCAATTCAGCAAACTTCTGGCCCATCATTGACATCATTTTGTCAAAGTAGATACCTTTTTGAGCTCGAATAAAGTACTTCGAGAGCTCACTCTCATCTAGTGGTGGTTGCACCCTTACAGCCTCAATTCTCCAACTCGTGCATATTCCTGGAAATTCACAGATAGCTTCTTCTGTATATTGGCCAATGAGAATCTATCAGCAGTAATTTCAGTATTGAATCTGAAACGAGTCATGAAGTCCTCAGCCATTTCCTGTCAGTCATGCCATTTGCGAGGGTTTTGGCGAGTATACTAGGTCAATGCTTTTTTAGACAAACTTTAGATGAACAACTTCATCCTCAGCTTCTCATTTCTCCCTACACCGACTAACTTGTCACAGTATGCCCTTAAATGTGCGTGAGGATCACCTTTTCCATCGAACATGTCAAACTTCGGTGGTTTGTACCCTACCGACATGTCAATGTCTGGATGGATGCATAAGTCATCATAATCCAGACTCTCCGTTCCTCTAGTAACTTGTAAGCTTTTCAATGCCTTTCTTAGACCCTGAAGCTGGGCATTTATCGATGCATTTTCTTTCAGCTGGGTTTCTTTTTCCATTTCTGCATATTGATCGACATCATACGGCATATTAACCACTGCTGGCATTGCGAAGGTAGGAGCTCCAACGGCAAATACAGGTGGACTATATGGCTCATAGGGAGCGACGACACGTGCCCCAAGTATCTGTTGCATTGTAGGTATGGTAGGGTCGCGATTGGAAAGGTCGAGAACGGTCATAATTGCGGTTGGAGAAGCTGGTGGAACTCGACCGTGAACGGGAGCGTGTTGAGTTTGTTCTAGCTGATTTGGCAAGTCGGCAGAAGGCAAGTTAGCCTTTGCGAAGAAGATAGGCATCTTGAAAGCAGGGAAAGTGGCAGCCAATAGTTTGGCCAAGTCTCGCACTTGGCGTAATTCTTCCATCAAGATCTCGAGTTCTTGCTCCATGCGAGCCATTTTCTCTTCATTTTGGATGTCTGTCATGCTTCGACAGCCTTCGGGGTTCTCAATAGGTATTATTATATTTGTAGCAGCGTTGAACTCGTCTTAATCACTCATCTTTCCTTTTGATCGAAGGTTGTATCGTGAGTCAACCAGTTTGCAAGTCGACACAAATCAACATACTTTTGGGGATAAATGATGAAAAAGAAAAGAAAACAAAGAAAAAGGAAACTATGTTAGTTTGAGAAGTATTGAAAGATGTAACAAATATATAAGTGTAACACATATATACGCCAATTTGACGACATTCAAAACGCGTCCTAATGTAGAACCTCTCTTTCCCTGAGGTAGGCCTATGTTGCAATCAGTTTGATAATAAATTATCCACTTAAACACATTTTAGATTTGGAGCAAACATAACTTTATTGATTAAGGTAGTCTTGGATGTTACATTGAGGTAGGCAATCAGAAACCTAAGAAATGAAAGTACGGGGAGCCATAAGGCATACAAGAGGGATAGGCCACATGGCACTTTGAGGAGCTTATAAAAAGAGTTCAAGAAGAAAGACGAATCTACAGCCAGGTTGGAGTATCATCATCGTCATTGTCCCCATCATAATATCACCCTGGGTGGTACTCTGGAGACTCGTCGAGGCCGCGTTCGGGAGACATGTCTATCACCCCTCGATCTCTTGGGTCATATATATTAGAACCTATTTCAGAAACCTTCATGTGGTCTTCCTCCACCTCTTTTTTTGGGTCCTCCTCTGGGTCTTCTTCAAGGTCCTTTTCTGGGTCTTCTTCGGGATCCTCTTCCTGGTCTTCTTCAGGGTCCTCTTCCTGGTCTTCTTCAGAATCCTCTTCCGGGTCTTCTTCCTTTTCTTCTTCTTCTTCTTCAACCACCTAGATTAATAATAGATGGATTCGGGAACAATCTGATTATACATGGATGTGGTGAATCCCATACGAGAAAACACTAATTTTCTAATCCAATCAATCTATTGGATGTCTACAAACCCCCAGTTCCCTTGTACGCTTGGATGAGCCATATGACTCACAGTATTTCGCCAAGCGTAATATTTCTGCGTACACCATTTTTCCTCTCCTATTTCCAAATTGATCATGTATTCCCACTCGACTTGCAGATTTCTTATTCGTTCCAGCGAGACTGAAGTGAAACCATCTTCATGTGACCCCATGATTGACCATAATAGAATGTCTTGGATGACTCCAAATTGCCGCATAACCCGAAGAGGTGCATATGGTTGAATGGCCCTCAGCCCAATTAACTCAATAAAGAAAAAATATTGGGTCCTCGCAAACGCCACTCCTCTTATCCAAGAAAACTTCCATTGGATGGCATCTCCTGTAAGGTTGTTCAGGAATGTGTGCCACTCTTCCTTTCCTGTCGGCGCGCCCATCCAATTTTGGAGACGATCTTCATGGCTTTAGATCCTATTACGGGCACCCATGTAGAAATCAATTTGTGGATCACGATGATAGAAATGTTCTCTTTCCCAAATCTTTAGCAGCATAATGCATCCCCTGAAGAAGTTGTGTCCCCTAATGCAGGTTGTCATCGAACGAAGAACTTCGGCGACGATCATGGGCACCAAAGAAAATCTTTGTGGATCGTTGAAGATGTTTATTACCATCAGCAATATGTTGATGTCGACAGAATTGGACCTTATCGGTAACACCATAATTCCCAAAAAAGCAATATAACATATACTCTTGGCCTCATATATTCCCATGCTCCGTGAGTACATTCAAATTCATGATGATATTCATAGTAACCTTCTGAACACCCAAACCTCTGAAAGAGATAGTCTAACTCGACCTGTCTGTCGTCCATATAGCTCAATGACCGAAATATATGCAGATCAAGAAGACTTAGAAAATCACTAGTACAAATAGCTGACGGGATCATCGGTAGCCTCCCTCTAATCGATAGCTTGGTAAGACTATTGAACTCCTCTAGTGTAGGATGATCTCAAAATTCAGGAATTAGAACGTTACGGTGCTCAGTTCCTAAAACCTCATTAACTGAGTGACAAAGACTTTATTGCATTGTGTCCCCAGAAGTGACAATAATGCTCATAAGTGCCCTCGAATTATGTAGAATGTGGGGCGCTAAAATGACCATTTGAATATCCAACAAGTCTTGGTTGAGGTTCATCTGAAAATAGGGTAAAGGATGTAATGAGTTTATTTGCTCCAAATCTGTTAAGTGTTTAAGTTTGGATAATTTATATCAATTTCACACAAAGTTTATATCGTCGAGTTTTAAAGACGAAACTCATTGACATTTGGGTGGTTTCCTAAATGCAACGACAATACTGTATATTGTCTTGCATAAGGCTATGCAGCATGACCTATTTTAAGAGTAAGATTGTTTTTTCTAGATGATTGAGAGTGGGACTGAGTAATTGTGAGAATGTGCACTATCTTAATTGCACCAATTTTGAAACCAAGGAATCCAAAGAGAATTTCGGATGAGTGCAGGAACACCCCTCGTGTTTACAGTGTGTGTGTGTACGGACAAAGACTCAACAGAATGTGCAAATGACAGTATAGAGAAAACAGTAACAAGTAGTGTTTTAAAACAAATAAGAAACACAAGTTTGTATTTCACTTGCGACCTTTCAGTCAAAACAATATATCTATTCAGAAAAGCAAACAAACAGAAATAAACAAGTAATCACAAGTATTATTTCTAAATTAAGTTTTCTAAGATTAAAACCTAAATAAGTTCCCCAGTAAAATCACCAAGCTATCGCACCCCTATTTCGAACTAGCCGAAATAGTTCACAACATAATATGGCTAACATTCTGATTTTGAAAGAAAATTATTTTGTTTTAGAGTCGCCACCTAAATTTTAAGAAAAATATTAGAAAAATCATTTTTTAAATATGTAAATGTAAACTCTATTTTGATTTGCAAAACCAATGAGATTATGAGCAATGGTTTTGGTTCCTTGAGGGGAAGGTAGTAGGGAAATTTGTTCATTTATTTGCTTTAAAATCAATGATAAATAAATTTTGTTGGTTTAAGAAAAAAAGTAAAATACAAGGTATGACATATATACATCTCTAAAATAAATTTAATAGTAGTATGTTTATCATATAGTAAAATAAATAAATAAATGTGTTTAAATGTATGACAATTTTATATGTTGAAAAATATAAATGTGACCTATATAAATGTATCCAAAATAAATTTTTGAATTTAAAAGATATGAAATTTGTCATTTTATTTATATATATAATAAAAAATTAAAAACGTAAAAGGAAATAAAGTAGGGTAGTAGTTGGGTGTAAATATATAGTATGTATGACATATAATTTTGAAATAAAATACATAAAATGGAGTTTTCAAAAATTAAATAAATAAGGTGAATGATAATAATACTAAATGTCAAAATATTATATGAAGTTTGTGATCTTAAATATATTTGTTATAAAAGTATAGTATATACATGTAAGTTGTTTAAAACATGTGAACATTTATTATTTTTATTTACATGTATAGACAAATTGATGATAGATTATATTTAGTTAAATAATATGTATATTAAAGTGTAGGATTTTATAAATTATATAAAAGAAATAAAAAAATAAACAACATTTGTAAAAGTGATAGTAGATATGAGAAAAATAATATAAAATATAACAAAATAATATATGTGTGTGTGTGTGTGTCATTTTCCTTTTGAACCTGTTGACATATCTAAAATCTTGAAATAGCATTTAAATATTTTAGAAATATTTGATTTAAAAAGTAAGAATAGCCAATATATTTTATAAAGGAATGATGTAAATAATATAAAATAGGCCTAACTATTAGGACTCATTTTATAGTTATATTTTATTTTATTTTTTGTTAGTAAAATATATGGACCTACTTCCTTGCTTGTTTTCAAAAAATATGTATCTCTAAAGTTGAATATCTTAGCCTTAAATATTTCTGAAGGGTAGTTATTTTAGCCATTAAATTAGCTTAAAATTTATTTGGGAGTCCTAAACGAAGAGTTTCCCCTTTTCTCAACTTAAAGGCCTAAATGGATATTATTTTAGCCCTTAGAAACTTTATTTGAACTTAAAGGCCTAAATGGATATTAATTTGAGCAACTTTCACAAATAGCAAACAAAAAAATCATATTTGTATGCTATAACAAAGTTTGCATAATTGTGCTCCATAGCAAACATATATATGTATAATTCGCTATACATATACAATTGAAAGCTATGTCTATTTCGCTATACATATATACAAAAAGAAGCAATTGTATAATTTGTTGGCTCCTCTTCAGATTTGTATAA
>JAJOOR010017343.1:0-31651 GCA_036250505.1 Solanum acaule
ATGTCTCGGTGATTTTCTCCCAATATATAAAGATTTATGGGGTTAAGACATTGGAGGCGAGCTACCTCACATTTCAGTTGTGGATTTGAAGATTGTATTCTATTTTAGTAATATCTTTTAATCTCTTATCATTTCCTTGTTCTTAATTGCTAGAAATGTGGGTGTGATGATTTGTATGAAATTGGGAATTTTGTGCTAGAAATAGACAAAGCTATTTGGGTGTTTAATTAATTGGTCTATTGTTTTTGTAGTTCCTTGTTTCCATGCTTGATTTTATGAAATAGGTTCAATCTAATTTTTATGTTTGAATTTATGGGTTGAGAGTGCATGCTCAACCCTAGCTTCTAATGTTTGATTGTTGCTCGAAAGAGATTGATTAGAGTGGAGAATTAGATTGATAATCGCATTTGGGCTTGGAATCTTGAATTTGAGATCTAAAGATTAAAGTTTAGGGTTTCATTGTTGGTGCAAGATTTCTTCAAAAACAGGTCTAAGTTAAGGGTGGGTTATTTTTTTATTTGTGTGATTGAGACCGAAAGGAGATATCACAATAAAAAATGTTTAGATTGAAAGATAATTAGCGTAATTGAAGATGACCTAGCCTATTTATTAGTGATTGATCTTGGATTGAATTATAATGAATCGTTGAGTGTTGATTGAATCTCAAATTTTTCCAATTTCCGTACATCCCTTGCTTGATATTGTCTATATCCCCATTAGAAGTTTAGTTATAAAAATTGTCTTATATTTGATATTTGTGTACCTTGTTTGTATAGGTTCAAACAAGTATCTAGGTAGCCTTTATCTTTTCAATTGACATAACATTGTTCATTGTGGATTCGATCCCACTCATAGTTGAGTGTTTTTATTGAAGACAACCTCTCACTATTTTAATTAGTTTTGAGGAGTGATTCGAGCGTTATTACCGATTTACTTGCAGGCCTATTATATTATTATTAATTAAGAGAGGAAGATATAATAGTTATGGTGATAGTAGTTGTTGGTTTGTATCCATATCTTTGTCTTCATTGCTACATCTATTTGAGCTAGTGTGATATTGTCACTACCCAGACGGTCGTGAGTGGCACCCACACTAATCCTTTGGTGGGAGAACCAAAACTACATCCCAAATAATCAACTTAACCAAAGTAATACACATTTAAAGCTACGGAAGCAGGTTTAAATAAACTAAATATGAAGTTCTCATAAACTCCAAAGGTTTAACAAACAATTAACAACTATTGCGGAAGAATAAAACCTAGAACCTGAAAGTCAATGTACCAAAACTCTACTAACGACAAGTCTAAGAACAAGGGGTACAACCCCGATACTAAACAACACCTTAAATAAAAAGTCTGAGTTCGAAAAGAGTGGACTTAAACAAGGAAGATCTATAGCAGCCTGAAAGAACTGGCTCACCCTTGAATCTAGTCACGCTCATAGTCACCTAGCTGGGGTCTATCAATAGCCACCTGAAGATGCCCTGTACTCAACAAAGAAAGAGCAAGTGCAGTATCAGTACACAACCACCGTGTACTGGTAGGTTCACGCGGCTATCCCACTAAGTGTAACATACATTAGTCAATACAACAATATAATCACATGCACATATCGAACATATACAATATCATCAACATAAACAAACAATGAACAACTTAACGATTCTCACATATCACAGTTATATCAATTTAGAGCAACATACCGTCTTCCAATATCAAACATTATTATATATGAACGAACTCATCACAAGTAGATACACAACACAATTCAATGGTCCTCTCACGGAACCCAATTCAATGGTCCTCTCATGGAACCCAAACCCAAACCGTTAGCATGCCGAAACATGGCAATTCAATCCCATATTTATGCCGGAATGTGACAATCTGATCCAAGTTAGTTATGCCGTAACGTGGCAGCTGATCCCATATTTATGCCGGAACGTGGAAATCTGATTCAAGTTAGTTATACCGGAACGTGGCAGCCGATCCCATATTTATGCCGAAACGTGGCAATCCGATCCAAGTTAGTGTGTCGGATCGTGACACCCGCCTATTCAACAAACCACAATCACAATCACAATCACAATGTATATTCTCACAATCATACAACAAGAGGTGATTCAAGGCATACAATTATTCAATTATCCTCATTTACAACAAGTGTGATCAATAATGCAACATTCTCATACATACATGTATCATAATGAAGCAAGAACAAACATACATCACACCATCATAGAATCACAACCATCACCTACCTCGAATCCAAGCTTGAATCCCCTAAGGCACTTGAATCTTCCCTTTCCAGATTCTTTCCGCTTGTTCTAGGTCTACAAGCAACAATTTATTTGCAAGGATCAACAATCAAAGGTCTAATTATCCGGATTATAAGAAACCCAATAACCCAATATTTATATATATATATATACCTATGTATATATAGAGTTTCCGTCGAAGTTAGGGCGTGGTGTGGCACCCCCACACCCCTTCATAGATCCACCCCTGGTAATAGTTATGATCCTACTGTATCCCACCATAACACTACTAGCAGGCATACAACTCTGCCTCTTCCATGTACCGATACAAATTAATCATTAATATAAGTATGTTTTGTAAAAAATAAATACATACAATTTTACTCAAAAGAGGACAACTTCACCTCTCTTATTTTTCTTCAACGAAGAGATAAGATTGAATTGTTCATCTAAATAATGGATGCGATATAAAGAATTTAAGGCCGAAGGCTCACCTTCAAACTTGTAGATTTTACATCTCTTGTCTGATAAGTATATTAAAGTGACAGCTTGACAACCAAACTTGAAAGTTATTGATGTTGTTTTCTTATTAAAGATACTATTGTCTTCTTGTATGATAAGTTTGATAAAGTGATAGCTTGACAATCAAACTTGAAAGTTATTGTTGTTGTTTTCTTATTAAAGATACTATTGTCCTTTTGTTATTATCGATATTCTCCGATTTATACATATTAGTTAATTTATATTTAGAAAATCTGAACATTGTGAGAAATTTTCTTCCTCTTTTGAATTTTCATTTTTCAAAAGAAAATTAATACTAAAAAACTAAAATTATTTTTTTAATAAAAATTTCTTACATTTATTGCTATTGCACTATTTATTCTAGTTTCAATCGCTTCTCGACTTATCATTTATGTAAAAACAATCTGTCTAAGCAATTAATTATTAACTAATTAATGTAACTTGACTTTTGAGTTATAAAATATCTTTTTGTGTAATATTAACGTTTTTTGTTCTAATTTTTTTTGTTAATTATCAAACCATAATAAAAATAATATATCATGATTTAATAGAAAATGATATTTTTGTAGCAATTAATTGTACCCTTTTTTCTTTTTATTTCTACATAGATGTACTTTTCGATCTATATAAATTTTGAATTGGATTATCACAACAGTTTCATAGTAAGCACTTATGGCCATTCATTTAATATTCTCCCATATATTTGCAAATTAAAGCAATATTGCAAGCCTTTTAATTCTTTAAAATGTACCAACGAAAATAAATAATATCGTGATATACTAAAAAGAATTATCTTACTCCATTATACTAGTATCCGACCATAACACTACTAGCAGGCGTACAACTCTGTCTCTCCCATTTACTGATACAGTAATTATTAATATAAGTATCTTTTGTAAAAAAAAAAAAAACATAAAATTTTATCCAAAAGAAGACAACTTCACCTATGTTATTTTTCTTGAACGAGGAGATAAGACTGAATTGTTCATCTAAATTATGGAGGTCATATAAAGAATTTATAGGCCGAAAGCTCACCTTCAAACTTGTAGATTTCACATCTTGTATGATAATTTTTTAAAGTGACAGCTTGACAATCAAACTTGAAAGTTATTGATGTTGTTTTCTTATTAAAGATACTATTGTCCTTTTGTTATTATAGATATTCTCCGATATATACATATTAGTTCATTTATATTTAGAAAATCTAAACACTATGAGAAAATTTTTGTCCTCTTTTGAATTTTCATTTTTCAAAAGAAAATTAATCCTAACAAACTAAATTGTTTTTAATAAAAAATTCGTACTTTTATTGCTAATGCAAGAGTTTTGAGTTATAAAATATTTGTTTGTGTAATATTTAACGTTTTTTGTTCTAATTTTTTGTGTTAATTATCAAACCATAATAAAAATAATATATCATGATTTAATAGAAAATGATTTTTTTTTACAATTAGTTGTCCCCTTTTTTTCTTTTTCTTTCTACATAGATGTACTTTCCAATCTATATGAATTTTGAATTAGATTATCACAATAGTTTCATAGTAAGTAATTATGGTCATTCATTTAATATTCTTCCATTAACATATATTTGCAAATTAAAGCAATAATGTAAACCTTTATATTCTTGAAAATGTACCTACGAAAATAAACAAAATCATGATATACTAAAAAGAATTATCTTACTCCACTATACTAGGATCCCGAATGTGTGCTAAGTAAGCCAAATACTCCTTCTCTACCATCCTCCTTGCTCTAAAATTGATATCACCCTCTTAGATGAATGGTTAAATGTACCCTTCCACACAAAATGAGGAACACCCGACATAACCAAAGTAACCGTCTTGACATACCAATCCAAAACTGTATGATAAAAACATATTCAATTCACACCAAAAATCACATCAAAATCCACCGTATTAAGAATGATAAGGTCCACCCATGTATCATACCCCCAACAAGGTCACAACTCTAGATCATACACTACTAATAAATCACATGCATGAATAGAAATATGTATAGATACTATCAAGGAATCACACATCATATTCAAGTACATAGCAAAATAGGTAGATACATAAGAATAAGTAGATCCTAGATCAAATAAAATAACAGTATGTCAATAAAAAGTTGAAATAATACATATGATAACTGCATTAAAGCCTAAACCTCTTTTCTACCTAGAAAAGCATAATAATAGCCACATCAACTTCTGGATTGTGTGCCTCTACTTTCACGGCCTGTCTATGCTCCATCCCTATCTATTTTCTTTTTAAACTTTTTTTATCTCGACCCAAATTTGTGTAACTAATAACCTGCCCAAATATCGTACATCTATCCACCAAGAAAGCCATCATTTGTTATTAAATTAATATTTTCACAAGGCATAACATCAATAACTAGATAAATGTGAATATCATAACAAATGAATAAAGTTTGAGTAAACACCATAAATCGAATTATATATCCAAATTAGTTATAGAGCATCTATTATATATGAATACAAAAGTAAAGGTAACTCATATGTAAAAGAAATATGTCATTATATGACGTTAGCCTTACATGAGAAGTTGACTATTAAACTTAAGAGGTGAAACAACTTAAGAATCAATCTAGCATTCACAAAAAGAATTTATACTGTCACGATCCAAATATGGATGTGAAGACACTTGTCTACAACCTCAACTCACCGAAATGAATGAGATGAAGAAAATGAAACAAGAACAAGATAAAACCAGAAAACATATTCATTCTATTATAACCCCAAAACCTAGTTGTCACGTGTACAAGTCACTAATCCATAATGTGTGAAATGAAAGAAAATTACAAGTCTCATTATCTCTGTTGCTTAAGTAGAACAAAGCATAAAGTATGGAACAAGAGGGCCCGCTAGAATGACAAGCAACTACCTTTCAAAGTCCTTTGACAAGCCTCAAAAATAGGAGAAGAAGAAGAGCAATCACACGACACTGAACTCGGAACCTACAAAAGTGTACAAGCAAGGAGTGAGTACCAATCAACATGGTAATCGACAAGTAACCAAATAAACAAGGAAAAATAAGCTAGAAAAAATTACTCCTTTCATCCCAACCAGACCTTCTCAAACTATAACCTCGATAGAAATTAGCCAAACCTAATAGTTTCACAATACATAGTTTACAAGGCTTAATCACATAGTTCAATAGTCACAGTTCAACAACCTAAACACATCAACTATGCCAATTACAAGGAACAAATAGATGAATCACAAGTATCAATTGCATCGAAATGTCAATAATCAACTCTTGCTGGAACAATTTTCATTCGACACAGTGTCACTAGCTAGAACTATTTCCCTTAGAATTTATATCATAGCTCTTGCTGGAACCATTTCCCTTCTACTTTATATTACATCACTAGCCTGAGTCATTTCCCTTCATCACAACATCACATGTCTCATCACGATGTACAACAATCAATGCATATAAGCAATTTCACACCATAAGGTACAGACAACAATTCAGGCAATTCAAGTCCACATAAATGCCATCAAAGAATTTCATCAATCAACCAAATAGGGTCCACAACAAGGCAATCCACAGAAATCCAACTCCAAAAATGAAGTTTGCATTCAAAAATCTTTACTTGAAAATGCTACCCAATGCATTTGGAACTCATTGGTGGATTTCATCTCAAAAACGAAATTAAAATCAGTTCAAATCAATATTTTAGTTTAGAACTCAAGTTCTTGAAAAACCTTGCTATTTGCCAATCAAAATCTCAAGTTTTGTTGTTAAAATCTATAAATGATCAAAGGAAAATGAAATTTTAGGGTCACAAAAACTTACCCAAATGATTTAGCAGAAGAAATCTCTTCAAAATCGCCTCTAAGGGTTTTCGAAAAGTCAAAAATAAAAAATGGCGGTTAAACTACAAAATTTCATATAAAAAACACTCTAAGATGTCACAAGAAAAAACTCGGCCTTCACTTTCGCCAAGGTCGCGATAGCGAACAGGCCCTTTGCGATCGCAAAGGTCTGGACTTCCACCTCTCTCTCTTTCACGATCAGGTTCTTGCAATTGTGAGGTTCGCAAAAGTGAACACCCTACCGCGATCGTGAGTGGTAGCAGATATCAAACCTCAACAAAATCAGCCAACACAAAAATAATCAAAAAGATCCTCGGGATTCGTTCGAAATATGATACACATAAACCATATATGCAAATAGACTAAACTCGATGTTTCGAACTCAATGGAATCATTAAAACACGAATCTGTGGTCACCGTGACCCGACATCTGTGAAATTCATAAGAAACTAGCATAATGCTTAAAAAGGCCAAAACAAGTTTGAGACCACTTCCCACTAATGCCTTCATCCGCAGATCCAACGAAACTTTTGGAATTCCAATTCGAGCATCCTCAAACATTGATCAAAGTCAACCGAAAGACTAAAATTTCACAAATTTCCAACTTAGAACCTCATATCCTCAAAACGACTCCGAATTTGAAATAAAAAACTCTCATAGACCAATTTCCACATTTCAAAATAAATGGAATTGGTAGAATTCCATTCCAACACTCGAAACTTTAAAAGACACCAAAAACCCACTTTAAGCAACTTTAGCCTTCCAAATATCAAAACTTTAGATATTTCGATGCTCAATGGAAGATTAGATGTAGCAAAAATGACATTACTGTTGTTTAAACTGATAATAATACCAAGCTTACAGATCCTAGAGCAATTTAAGATGAATTTATTGGGGTTTTTACTGGACTAATGGGTGCTAGCAACAGTAACTTGCTTTGTTTAAATGCTGAGGTGGTAAAGACAGTAGTATGTTTGACTCTACAACTACAAAAGGATCTGATCAAAGAGGTGACTAAGGAGGAAATTATTGAAGCTATCAAGACTATGCCAAAAGAAAAGGCTCCTGGTGTGGATGGTTTTCCTATTGAGTTCTTCACAGGGAATTGGGATATAGTCAAAGGAGAGGTATTGGAAGTTGTTCAACAATTCTTTATTACTAGTGATCTTATGCCTGCTATAAATACAACAACTATAACACTAATTCCTAAAGTTCCTTCCCCTACAAAGGTTAACGATTATAGACCCATTGCATGTTGCACTTCTTTGTACAAAATCATCTCAAAGGTCCTTACAGGAATATTAAAGAATGTGATAGCAGGGCTGGTTGGGAGGGCTCAATCTGCATTTATTGAAGGGAGAAGTATTTTGGATAATGTGTTATTTAGCCATGAAATATTCAGAAGTTATGGAAGGAAATGGATTTCCCCAAGATGTGATCTTAAAGTAGATATAAGGAAAGCTTATGACTCGCTAGAATGGAGTTTCTTGAAGCAATTGATGATAGAGTTGGGGTTCCCTGCTAAATTCATTTCATGGACTATGACTTGTGTGACAACAGTATCTTACTCTTTTCTATTGAATGGTGGATTGACTAAACCTTTTCAAGCTAAGAGGGGATTAAGACAAGGAGACCCTATGTCCCCCTATCTATTTCTATTATCCATGAAGTATCTGGGAAGAGAACTACAACAGCTCACAAAGAATGGGAACTTTAATTACCATCGAAGATGCACAAGACTGGAGAGTGTACATGTTTGCTTTGTGGATGATCTATTAATGTATTGCAGGGCTGACCTAATTTCTGTTAGGCTTTTGAAAGAAGCTTTTATGAAATTATCTAGAGCTTCAGGATTACAGGCAAATGCAGACAAAATTTCCTTGTATATAACTGGAGTTGCTGATCATATCAAGCAGGAATTACTGAAAGAACTTGGCTATACTGAGGGCACTATGCCTTTCAGATACTTGGGGGTTCCCTTAGCATCAAAGAAACTTAGTGTCAACCAGTTTATGCCATTAATTGAGAAAATTATTGCCAAAGTTACTTGCTGGTCATCAAAACTGCTATCCTATGCTGGAAGAGTCCAATTGATAAAGTCAGTCATTTTTGGGGTCCAAGCCTATTAGGCACATGTTTTTGTTATTCCTAAGAAGGTAATAAAGACTATAGAACAAATTTGTAGGACCTTTTTATGGATAGGGGTAGTAACTATCTCCAAGAAAGCTTTAGTATCATGGGAAACAATGTGCAAACCACAAGCTGCAGGTGGACTGAACATAATTGATCTTAAGTTGTGGAATAAGGTTGCAATACTCAAACAACTGTGGAGTATAGCTAGGAAGAAAGACTGTCTATGGACTCAATGGGTGCATAATTATTTTATAAAGAACAGGGGGATCGAAACTATCACTATACCTACTACTGCTTCATGGGTTGTGAGGAAAATTCTGGGTACAAGAGATATGTTAATCCAAAGGCAAGCTGGGCAGGGTGATTTGATGGACTTTGTAAAGGCACAGAAAGGAGGGAAGTTTTCTACTAAGAAGATGTATACATATATCATGCCTACTTTTCCAAGAGTAGAATGGAAAAGTATTACCTTGTAGCAAGGAGTACATCCCAGATTCAAATTCATTATGTGGCTGGCTGTGCAGAAAAGATTAGCAACTGTTGAAAGACTTGAAAAGTTTGGAATCCAGGTGCCACCAGATTGTGTGTTCTATGGCAATACAAAGGAAACATTTGAACATCTTTACTTTGAATGCCAGGTGACAAGGACATTATGGAGATGACTGTGTAACTGGTTGGGGATCCAAAGAAGTATTCAAGATTGGAAAATAGAGATAGCTTCGATCAGTGATGTTGCTAAAAAGAATGTAGGAGTTGCTGAGATCAAGACTAGTGTATTTGTGATGATTGTCTACATCATTTGGAGAGAAAGGAACATGATCAGATTCCAGCGAGGGAGATTATGTGTGGAGAAGATCCTCAGAGAAATTGTAATGCATATTCATTTAAGAGGTCAACACAAGGCAAAATGGAAACATGTACTACATGCTCTAAATAATTATCCTTAGAGTATGTGTTTTGCATTGTAATAGTTTAGTCTTATGAATTGATTGTTGTATGAGTAGGAGGAAAGAGAGTTAGAAAAGACGCAATTAGTCCCATAATTGTGTTGCTTTGTACTGTTTCTTTTTTTGTTATGAATGAAAATCCAAGTTATATATATAAAAAAAAAAAACTTACCAAATTCTCAGCGTTTTACTCAATGTTTAAAACCAACTTTCAAAACTCAATCACAAATAACAAGGGGCAAAATGGTAATTTTATGAAAATTTCCAAAAATGAAAGACCGGGTCATTGCATTATTATAACATCCGCACTTTCAAAATGTCTAAATTAACCCACACCTTCATGGCAGGAGTGATTAATAAATTAATAATGATTTGGTATGTCATATTTTAAGTGTTCAAGGGATATATCTCATGTTTTTAAAGTTAAGCGAGTTGTGAAATAGAAGTTGGCGAAAGTTATCGTAGGTTTCTTTTAAAATTTCCTCTGAAATTTGGTCATGTGTCTCGTTGATTTTCTCCCAATATATAAAGATTTATGGGGCCCATAAACTATCAAATTGAAGGTCTATAAGTCTAATTTTTAACGCATCAAAATGTTTGTTAATACAATTTTAGAATAGAGAGATAATTACATTTTTGTGAGATGAAGCAAGCATGCACGTTAGAAGGGTCAAGGTCGGTGGGAACTTGCCAATGTCGGTGGAAACTTTAATTAATCAACCAACTTCAGTTTTTTTTTCATTTTCACGTTTCAGTAGCCTAAAACAAAGAGAAATTCTCTCCAAATCCATAAAATACTCTTTAGGTCTTAGTGATTTCATCTCGCATGCTTCAGCAAAGTTTCTCTACGTTGCGAGCTCGTCATTTTGGTATAGTTTTCTTTGTGGATCGTGTGGCATATCTCCGTGGTAGTTGTAGCATCAGGGGTTTTACTTTTTTGGGAGGTTTTGAGATTAAGTTCAAGCTTTAAGTTAAAGGTAAGACCCTCATTTCATTTATTCTAGCCTTGGTAAGCCGGAAATAGTGAGTTGCTACGGAAATATGTATCTTTTGTTGGATTATCAACGTATTTTCCATTCTTATGTGTTGATTGTGGTGCTGCCTTATTTTAGTATCAATTAGGAGTTCATAGGCCACTGGAATTCACCAAAAAAAGTATGTTACGACTATTCCCTTTGTTTGACATGTTTCCTTAAAGCCTAGGAGCGATATAATAGGGTTGTTATCATTGTTGAACGTGTAGACATAATTGTTATTGCTTGGATGATTAAGTACTTGTAATTCTTACTTGTTGGGACTCGTAATATGTTAATAATGAGCATATGTAGGCACGACTTAGAGACTACTCATATAGATTATTTATAGCTAAATTTCTCACCTTTAGCCTATTGAGTTGTCTGTTATTGCCCTTAGGGTTATTGTAGTTAGGTTCTGTCACGACCAAGACCGCCATGATTGGCACCCACACTAACCCTCCGGTGGGAGAAACATTACTACAACCCAACTAAGCAACTTAACGAAAACTAGCACATTTAAATATACGGAAGCAGGTTTAAATAACTAAAAGAAAGTACGGAGTTCCCATAAACTCCGAAGATCTAACAAAATAAGTAATGCGGAAATTCAACCCCTAGAACTGAAAGTCATTGTACCAAAACTCTGATTAACTAACAAGTCTAAGAAAAAGGGGCGCAACCCCGAAAACTAAACAAAACACTCTAAACAAATAGTCTGAGTCCGAAAAGAGTGAACTTAAACAAAAAAGATCTATGACAGCCTGAAAGAACTGGCTCACCCTTGAATCCGGTCACGCTCAATAGTCTCCTAACTGAGGTTTGTCAGTAGCCGCCTGAAGATGCCTTGTACTCAACAAAGAAGGAGCAAGTGCAGTATCAGTACAGTACACAATCACAGTGTACTGATTGGATCACGCGGCTAATCCCATAAGCACAATATATACAACAAACAATTACTACACAGTAAGCACACATATACATAATACATAGATCAGTAATCATTTTAGGAACAACATACACTTCCCCAATATCAATGTCAGGTAAACAAGAACATAATAATCACAAGTGGTCCTCTCACGGAACCCACGCCCAAACTGTTAGTGTGTCGGAACTTGACACCCGATCCAATACATGTGTCGAAACATGACACCCGATCCAATATATGCGTCGGAACGTGACACCCAATCCAATCAGCACAACCACAGTCACAATCACATTCGTAATGAATAATACTCATTATCATACAATCAAGTAACAGGTTTATGACATGTATTGAGACACACATCATCATTTCATTAGATTGATTCGCATTCCCTATTCACATACATGCACGCATACAATGAAACAATTATCCGGCATATATCACACCACATGAAATCAAACCATCACCTTCCTCAAAACCAAGCTTGAATCCTCCTAAGACACTTGATCCTTAATTCCTTTTCCAAATTCTTTCCGCTTGTTTTTGGCCTATAAACAAGTAATTTAATGTCAAGATCAATAAAAAAGGTCTAATTTACCCGGATTATAACAATCTTAATAACCCAAGACCAAACCCAGATCCTAATGTTCAACTAGGGTTTTTCCCATCATCAACTTCAGGCCAAAACCCTTCCCCAATGATAATTACCCAAGAATCTAAGTTCTACGAATCGAAAAACGAATTAGGGAAGAAAATCCTTACCTTTAGCATCAAAAGTCGTGGAAAACTATCAAGAAATCGCCTTGGGTTTTTCTTTAGCTCTTAAGAATGAAGGTTTGCAGAAAACTAACGTTTTTGGGGGTTTTCCCCAATTTAAGTCGTGACTGTCCCGCTATAGCGGGACCCAATTCGCTACAGCGGCCCCGCTCTGGCGGCTTGCACGGAGACAGAAAGTCAGAATTTGAGTTCCAAGCTCCCATTTCGCCACACACCTTCAACCTTTAACGTTCAGAAACTAGCACTTCACGCCAAGATCAGTTTCAGGAGTTCTACTCGCCCGAATTGGATTTTGTAAAGAAGTACATACTCATTAATGCCTTAGCTATCCACTCATGTGATCAAATTCATAATTAAATCCCCCATTCCTTACCAGATTTCCCTAGACCTCACCTGACTCAGATTTCGTCCAAACCTGAACTATGCTACAATTTTCCAAGTCCCTACTCAAAAAAAATTCTGGCCCAAATTCTTTCCCCATTGGCTTTTCCATAACGACGGGAACAAGTCATTACAATAGATACCAATTTACCCATCACTCGTCACCGAGTGACAAACTAGGAGAAAAGGGCTAAGGTGACCGTAGAGTGGTACCTGAATCGTCGAATAAATGGGGATACATGTATCGCATGTCCTTTTCGGTTTCCCGAGTAACTTTCTCAACCAGACAATGCATCCATTGAACTTACACGTACTTTATCTCCTTGGTCCTCAGCTTCAGGACATCACGATCAAGAATTGCAACCAATTTTTCCTTATACTGAAGGTCTTTGTTTAACAAAACTGAGTCCCACTTAATGATGTAATCTCCGTCCCCATGATACTTCTTTAACAGTCCATGAAACACTGGATGAACTCTAGGTAAGCTAGGGGTGAGGCCAATATATAAGCCACTGGCCCTACAAAGTCAAGGATCTCAAATGGTCCAACATATCGAGGACTAAGCTTGCCCTTTTTGCCGAATCGCATCACCCCTTTCATGGGTGACACTTTTAGAAGGACTTTCTCACCAGTATGAAATGGCATGTCCCTTACCTTACTGTCTGCATACTTTTTCTGTCGACTCTGGACTGCTAGAAGCTTAGTGTCACGACCCAAGCCTACACACTAGAAGTGGCCGGCACTCGAGAACCATTGCTGGTCCCCAAGTGAACCCTCATCCTGGCTGACTACAATCGGAAGATTAACTTAAGCATACAAAGCTTAAAACAGAATAAAATTCATGAAAAACTTAAATACAAGCTTTAACTCAAAAGAAAAACTCTGAATAATATAATATATTCAACTCGCCCTAAAATGGGTAACTTAAGTCTTTAAAACATTTAATAAGATAAATGAACAGACTTTTGAAACTCTACTATCTATCTATGAAGCCTCTAAATGACAAAGATGGAAGTCGGGACAAGACCCACGACCTCCTGACAAAACTGAAGTAAATGTACGAGCATGTATGGGGAATTTTAAAGCATAACATAAGCTCGAACTTGATAAAAAGGAAACATACTTACCTCTTTTCAAACTTACTCAACTCAACTCAAAGATTAGATACTCAAATCAAGGATTAGATACTCAACTTCAAAGATATGATACTCAACTTTGGGTACTCAACTCAATACAAAGCAACAATACACATGTTATTTATGGAAACCTTTTAAAACAATAGAAAAAACCTAAGTGTATTGAAGAGTACAATAAGAACTCAATTTATATATAATAAAATATAATATAATTCTGTGGGATTTTATCTAACTGACAACCACCACTATGAGCCTAAGTGATGATACAACATCTTGCCCATGCTGCTAGAACTGTCTTATACTTTGCCGTCATATAGGACGCCTTAACTAAGTAGATCCACTAGTCTATGCCAAAAAACATTAAGGAATCATCTAAAAAGAATGATCCTTTCTACCCATGATGGCTACATAGTTTATGGAGACGTGAGTTATCTGAACTCAAACTCGTCCCCATATCGGTGCTTAATACTACTCCCAAAATAATCAGCTCATATGTTTAAAAACATAACTTTTTCTTTGATTTGAGATAATTACTCAAAAATCTTTCTCTTAAAAGAGATGGTACTCAAACTGCTCAAAACTCTTTTGAAAATCTCAGTTTCCTCTCATCTTAAATGTGAAAACATTTATTCTTAGGAAAACTTAGTTCCCATATATCATTTTAAAGAAAATGAACTTCACTCTTACTCTTTACTCAACTCAAAGCTTAAGTCTTAAAACAAAGTTAAAACATCTGTAAAAGACTTCTTAAAATATGGTTCATGTCGAATTATGGACGTGAATGACTCAATGCAAGATTTTCAATAACTATAGGTAGAACTCAATACTTGGAACTCAAGAACTTCAATGATACTACTCATTTAAAGAGTGCTCAACTTAGAGGGTTCATGTGGAATTATGAGCATAAGCTACTCAACTCAAGGGCTCAAAGATACTTCTCATCTCAAGACTGTTCGAATTATAAGGTTCATATAGAATTATAAGCATGAAATACTCAATTTATGGACTTCATGGGTAATAGGTAATAGTCCCATGATTAGGATAATAATCTCATAAGGGTTAGGAACTCGATACTCAAGACTTAAAACTTGAAGATACTACTCCTCTCAAAGATACTTGACTAATTGAGTTCATGCGGAAGTTATGGGCATGAACGACTCGACTAAAGTGTCAAAACATCAATAAGGAACTCATGTATACGACTCTTCTCATTCTCATACTTACTTACTCAAAAATTAACTCGAATCGATGGTGGATCTCAAAGGATTCACAATTGAACTCAAAGACTTTTTTGAACTCTACTCTTAACTCTCTCTTGAATGTGAATTATGAATTCAAGAGTTATGGTTCATGATATGAAGGATCTTGTGATGATAAAGTAGACTCATGAATACATTCTCCTCATTCTCATACTCACTTGCTCGAGTCTTGAAACAAGTAGCTAGAAGTTGTAGAAGACTCTTCAAAAAGACTCAAAGGGACATTCTCAAAATGTTCAAAAGAACTCTCAAGACTTGACTCTCAACTCTACCTTGAATTTGATTTATGAATTCAAGGTTGTGATTTGTGATAGGAAAGATTTCGTGATGTTTAGGAGTGTTTTTAAATAGTTAAACATGAGAAATGATCAAGAAATCACTGTCTGGAAGCAAGTCTGCGACTCGGAGATGCATTTTAATATTTGGTCGTGAATTAACTTTTGAGGCAGAGAAGTCCATAACTTCTTCGTGACGCGAAGAAAATTTCTATGAAAGGGGAAGGCAGATCTGCGATGTGGAGCAAGGTGCCAGATTCACCCGACTATTTCCTTTTTCGTTTTCTAACCACAATTCGCCTGAATTTGATTCTTTTTCTCAATCCCTCTTTAGATTTAGATACCCAGCACAAGAACCTACTCATATACAACTCTAAAATCGACATGCTTTCATCAAGAACTCAACAATCTCATCTAAACTCAAGAACTAAATCCAATTTCAAGAACATAATTCAAGAACATCATGCTTTCAACTTTCTAGAACGAACTTAACGCTGAAATTAACATGATTAGTGTGTGGGTGAACAAACCCAACACTATGGAAGCTTACATACCTGAAAGAACCATCTTTCTTGAAGATCTTGAAGTACAATCTTGGAAGAAGAACCCCAGCCTTAGCATTTTTGAATTCCTTGAGCGTTAGAATTTTTTGGAGTGAATGAGAGGGTTTGATTTATGAAAACTGCTTTTTCTACACGTTTAGGGTAATTTAGATGACCTCCTAAGGGTTTTCAGGACCAAAATACCCTTTAAGAAATAAATAAAATGAGTTGGAGTCGGAATAATTTTTCACCAGGCACTAAGGTCTGTATTGGCTCTGTAACGCGGAGCCGCTGCTAGGTTTGTGCGCCGTTAGTAAATCAGTCATAACTTTTCACTCAGAGTCGAAATTTAGCAAAATCGGTGGTGTTGGAAAGAGGACTCGAAGGGATTTAATTTTATATTTGATGGATCTCCTAACTCATCATGTACTAAAAGTTATGGTCATTTGAAATTGACCCAAAACTTGAGAAAAACTTAGGAATGACTTGAATGAACTCTCTTTAGTTCTTCTAGGTGAAATCTCATTCACTACGAAGAACGGTTCGAGTCTTAGCTCAAAAATTTTCTGAGGTGTTACACGTAGCTTGGATTATTCTCACCTTATCTTGAGCATCTTTCACCAAATCAACCCCCTAAGGGTTTCACATCTTCAACCTCAAGACAACCAATTGAATATCTACACATCCTCCCATGCAATGCCTCAATGAAGTAATCTCAATACTTGAGTGATAAATATTGTTGTATGTAAACTTAACTAACAACGAAAGCGATTTCCAACAACCACCAAAGTTGACCGTACACACGTCTGCAACATGTTATCAAATGACACAATCATCAGGACGAATCCTTTCACACTTAAGCATGATAAAACTCCAAATCAATACTCGCTACAATTAGAAGTGAACTTGAACCAACCAACACACACTCATAATACCCAAACAATCATAGTTCTTAACAACATCTCCATCCCACAACATAAATTCCCATGAGCTTAAGTTATAAAAAAAATTATATTTAGACATCAATACTCATCGAGGGATATGTCCAAGCATACAAACCCCCTAACAACACTATTGAAATGCTAGATTTAGCAAGTGTGATTGTAGATTACCCTTAAGAACAGTAGAATTGGACCCAATGATCCCCACATTCAACTAAGAGAACATCGCAGGATCGGTACACTTGATCCACTTCCAAGGATCCACCCACAAAAGTTAAAACACACGTGAGCATAGCTAGTGAGTCATACTCTCAACCATGTACAAAATGAAATAGATGGTCACATAAGAATTTACGAAATAATTATTGCATAACACTAAATGCTTTCTTCCGAAGAGCCGAAACCATCCCTTTCCATTCAGTTGACTCCACATACTCTTCACATCATTCCACTAAAGCCCACACTCTCAATACTAACAACCATCATAAACACTCCGACCATTTACCTTATTATAAACCAACACTTTTAAATGAAACCTTTCTTAGGTACTTAACAATCAACAGTAATAAACTTTATGACTCAACCCAGGTGTAAGTCCTTTCAAATGCTCAATACCTGATACAATTGATCATTTCTCACCTTGCCAACTCATACCTTGACAACATATATCACCACGAATGTAGACTTAAAATGAAAAACATGAATTGTAAATTCAATTGTGTAACACAATCCCCTTATCTATCGATATTAGCTTGTACCTTGAAGATTTTTATGAATTCATGGATCTTCGCTTATCATTGATCACATCTCCATCGATCTTACAATATCCTTTGCTAAAAATTCACCCGTACTCATTACTAAACTCAAAAACAAAACCAAAGCACTTATCATCACACTCGAGCTAATGTCTATTCACTCATTTCTCAAGTCTTTTCCCAAAGTTTTTAACCAATCTGATGGACCCGTGACGCTATTACCATAGTCACAACAACGAATGAATTCACGTGTCTCTGAACCCAATTCTCCACCCCTTTGAAGATACCTCTTAAGACTTTGAAATCAACTAAAATATTCTTTTTCTCGCCTCTCTCTAAATACTACATCTCACTATGTTTCTTCATTATGACTCTAGCTCTTTTAAATTCTATTCAATTGGTTTCCCACCATCTCTTAAAACCTTCCATACTACCACGTTACTCACCAAATATTAGGAAACCACAACCTTAGATACTCGTGAGTCGTAATTACTATACAAAATTTGGCTAACCACAATCTTATTATATTGTTGCATCCCATCACAAACTCTTATTACCATTATGCTCAGTCAGCCCTGACTATCACTAAGAAGTCAACCTTTTCATCAACATGACACCTCAAACTCAGGTATACTCATCAAATTCAAAGGACTAACCCAATTTTTATACGCACTTTCTTACTAAAATCTTTAATTTACTTCACCTAAGTATACTCAGTGGGACTTTCTTTATCCATAAGTTTGTCATTCCGGTATCAATCCACTCCTTTATGGCTTAATATAAAATCACCAGTCCTCATACTACCATCCTTCTTCTTAACAAACAAGACAAGAGCACCCCACCGAGAAGCACTAGGACAGATGAAACCTTTATCAAAAAGCTCCTGGATTTGGGCTTTAAGATCTCTCAATTTTGCCGGAGCCATACGATAAGGAGGAATGGAGATGGGGTGAGTGTCAGGTTCGAAGTCAATGCATAAATCTATATCTCTATCCGGAGGCATACCAAAAATTGGTAGGAAACACTTTCTTGAATTCAGACACTACAGGAATAGACTCAATAGAGGGAGGCTCAACATCAACCTCCCAAATATGAGCCAAAAACACCAAACACCCCTGCCCCACCAGTTTCCTAGCCCGCATGAAAGATATGACCTTAGCTGGATTTGGCTTGTACACCCCTTCCCACTATAACTTTTCCCTACCAAGGATCTCTAGAGTCACAGACTTAGCATTACAATTAAGCACAACATAATAGAGGGACAACCAAGTCATGCCTAAGATTATATCGAAGCCAGTCATATCCAAAATAACCAAATCAGCCCGTCTGAAAACCTATAAACAGAATAGGACAAGCACGATACGCATGGTAACTATGACTGACTCTCCAACTAGGGTAGAAACATGGATGGGGGCATCAAGCACATCACAAACCGCATCAAATTTCAAGGCAAACTAAATTGACAAATATGAATAAGTAGAACCCGAATCAAACAAAATGGTAGCCATTCGGTCACTGATAAGAATAGAACTTGTGACCACTGCATCAAACACCTCAGCCTTGGTCTTTCCCAGAAAGGCATAAAATTGAGCCCTGCCATCTTGACGAGCAACCTCCTTGCCTAGCGGCACTGATCCCCTACCTTCATTACCATTTCTTCGGCCTCCACGACCTCGTTGATTCCTTCCTCATATGCCCAAATTCTCCATAATTTTAACACACTTAATAACTTGACAAAGTAAGCATCATTGCTATTGTAGTAGTCGTATCATGATCCTCTTTGATATACACTCAATCTAGGAAATCGCAGTAGATATTCTAACTTCAATTGTCGCAAAATAATTTCATCATTTACTAAGAAACTCATACATGTTATGACAATAATACTAAATGAATTTTCCAAAGTAATGGTGTTCATTATCTAGCCTTCCCTTACAAAACTTCTTGAATGTTGTTACCTCCGTCATAAAAATCAACCACTTGCTGAAAAGATTTTGCTAAAGCAGTTATCTATAAGCTTGAATCTGCAAATCTGACCTTAATCCCTTCACAAAACGACGAATTTACTCTTTTAGACTGAAGCAAAGTGGAGTACTATATTTGGATAAAACACAAACTTTTGCCTTAAGAGCTGCAACAATTATATTATGTTGCTCTATATTCAGGAACTCATCTCTCCTCTTATCCCTCAAAGTTCAGGGTATATACTTCTCCCTACAGAAAGCCATAAAATGTTTCCCTAAGTCATGAGTAGTGCATTTACTAGTTAGCACTCAACATGAGACCACCACCACATTTTAGTGTCCCCCTTGAACCGTTATATCATAAACTCAATGCCAAATCACTCTACCTTATCCATCTTATGAAGCAATTCATGACAACAAACAAGAAAATCATAAGAATCTTTAGATTCAGTACACATGAAGAATGAAGGTTTCAACTTAGAACCTAATAAAACCCTCATGTTAGTTACTAGTCATTACATGCCCACATTGAATAGGGGAAACATGCTTATTTGGAAGGACGCATCCTCTCTGCTAATGTTGGTGTTACCATTTATGTTGCTCTAGTTCTGACCATAGAGTGAAGGAGGAAAGATACCAATTTGTATCACCTAGATACCAATTTGATTCAAGTAATAGCACGAAGAAAGAAATAAATAAGTTTTCCTAAAGTCCTATAGCCTCTCGAAGAAAAAGTACAGACATCTCTTTATCGTTCCGCAAGACTATACTAGACTCATTTTGGTACAATGAGATCAATGAACCTAGGGCTCTGATACCAACTTTGTCACGACCTAAACCGCCATGATTGGTAACCACACTAACCCTATGATGGGAGAACCATTACTACAACCCCACTAAGCAACTTAACGAAAACAAGCACATTTAAAGATACGAAAGCAGGTTTAAATGACTAAAAGAAAGTACAGAGTTCCCATAAACATCGAAGGTCTAACAAAATAACTAATGCGGAAATTCAACCGCTAGAATAGAAAGTGATTGTACCAAAACTTTGATTAACTAACAATTCTAAGAAAGAAGGGGGCGCAACCTCGAAAACTAAACTAAACACCCTAAACAAATAGTCTGAGTCCGAAAAGAGTGGACTTAAACATGAAAAATCCATGGCATCCTTAAAGAACTGGCTCACCCTTGAATCCGGTCACACTAAATAGTCTCCTAACTGAGGTCTGTCAGTAGCCACCTGAAGATGCCCTGTACTCAACAAAGAAAGAGCAAGTGCAGTATCAGTACACAACCACAGTGAAATGGTAGGATCACGCGGCTACTCCAATAAGCACAATATATACAATGAACAATTACAACACAGTAAGAGCACATATGCAGAATACATAGATCAGTCATCATTTTCGGAACAACATACAATTCCCCAATATCAATGACACGTAAACAAGAATATAATAATCACAAGTGGTCCTCTCATGGATCTCACACCCAAACTATTAGTTTGTCGGAACGTGACACCGATCCAATATATGTGTCAGAACATGACACCCGATCCAATATATGTATCAGAACATTGACACCCGATCCAATATATGTGTCGAACTGTGACACCCGATCCAATATATATGTCAAAGCGTGACACCCGATCAAGTCAGCAGAACAACACTCACAATCACATCCATAATGAACAATACTCATTATCATACAATCAAGTAACATGTTCATGGAATGTATTGTGACACACATCATAATTTCATTAAATTGATTCGCATTCCCTATTCACATACATGCACGCATACAATGAAACCATTATCCGACATATATCACACAACAGGAAATCAAACCATCACTTACCTCGAAACCAAGCTTGAATCCTCCTAAGACACTTGAGCCTTCCCATTCCAGATTCTTTCCGCTTGTTCTTGGTCTATAAACAAGTAATTTAATGTAGGGATCAATAAACAAGGTCTAATTACCCAGATTATAACAATGTTAATAACTCAAGACCAAACACAGATCCTAATGTTCAACTAGGGCTTTTCCCATCATCAACTTCAGGCAAAAACCCTCCCCCCAATGATAATTACCTAAGAATCTAAGTTCTACGGATCGAAAAATGGATTAGGGAGTAAAATCCTTACCTTTAGCACCAAAATTCGTGGAAAATTGTTAAGAAATAACCCTGGGTCATTCCATAACTCTTAAGAATGAAGGTTTGCAGTAAAATAATATTTTTGGGGTTTTCCCCTAATTTAAGTCGCCACTGTCCCGCTACAGCGACCCCGCTCTGGCGACTTGCACGAAGACAGAAAGTCGGAATTTAAGTTCCAAGCTCCTATTTCGCAACACACCTTTAACCCTTGACGTTCAGAAACTACCCTTTCACGCCAAGATAATTTTGGGAGTTATACTCGCCCGAATTCGATTTCGTAAAGCCATACAGGCTTCTTAACGTCTTAGCTATCCACTCATGTGATCAAATTCATAGTTAAATCCTCTATTCCTTACATTATTTCCCTAGACCTCACCTGACTCAGATTTCATCCAAATCTAGACTAGGCTATAATTTTCCAAGTCACTACTCAAAAACTTTTCTAGCCCAAATTATTTCCCTATTAGCTTTTTCATAACGACGGGAACAGGTCATTATAGCTTTAGAGTTATGAATTGTCAATGAGGGCTATGTTGTTGCCTAAGAGGTCGATGTTGTTGCCTAAGAGGGTCATGTTATTGCCAAAGAGGGCTATGCCTCGCCTACATGGCTATATTGATGCCAAAGAGGGTTATTTATTGCCTACAGGGATATATTGATGTCATGAGCTACCTATGGGGATATATTTATGCCTAAGAGGGACATGAACTACCTATGGGGCTATGTTGTTGCCTAAGAGGGCTATGCGCTGCCTACGAGGCTATATTGTTACCTAAGAGAGATATATGGCTTCCTACGCAGACAAGGGGCTACTGATAAGGGTATATAGATTGATTTGGAACCTTTTGGGATTATGGGGCCCTAGGTAGGTTGTTTTGTCTGTTGTTTGTACCTGTCGAGCTTAATGGGGCTTGAATAAGTTGTTGTTTGAGTATTTTTGTATGTTTAGATTTAGCAGCAGGTCAGTATGCTTCTCTTATTCTTTATTTCCTTACCTCATTACCTTTAATATATTATGATACCTTCTTATTTAGTCTGTTGTCTTTCATACTTGGTACATTATTTTCTGAGAATCCACTCGGATACCTTCGCTAGACACTATATGACCAAGGAAAGCAACAGATTGCAACCAAAACTCACACTTGCTAAACTTAGCGAATAACTGGCGATCTTTGAGAGTTTGTAAGACAACCCTCAAATGATTCACATGTTCTTCCTCATTCCTAGAGTAAATGAGGATATCATCAATAAAGACGATAACAAACAAGTGCAAATACTGTTTGAACACTCTGTTCATCAAATCCATGAAATTTGCAGGAGTATTGGTTAGTCCAAATGACATAAAAACAAATTCATAATGACCACACCGAGTTCTGAAAACTGTTTTTGAACTGTTACTATCTCTGACTCTGAGCCGATGATAACCGAATCTGAGGTCTATCTTCGAGAAATGACTAGCACCCTGAATATGGTCGAACAAGTCATCAATCTTGGGGATAGTGTACTTATTCTTGATTGTGACTTTGTTCAACTGCCAGTAGTCAATGCACATCCTGAGAGAACCATTTTTCTTCTTCATGAACAACACTGGTGCACCCCATGGGGAAATACTAGGTCTGACGAAGCCCTTATCTAGAAGGTCTTTCAACTGTTATTTCAATTACTTAAGATCAGTTGGAGCCATTCTGTAAGGTGGAATAGAAATAGGTTGCGTATCTAGAAGGAGATCAATTCTAAAGTCTATTTCCCTTTCGGGAGGAACCCCGGGAAGATCTTTTGGAAACACTTCTGGGAACTCATCAACTCCAGGGAGTGACTCAAGATTTGGGGTTTCGGAGCTTGAATCCTTAACCCGAACTAGATGATAGAGATAACCATTAAAGATCATCTTTCTGGCCTTAAGGTAAGAAATGAATCGACCCATAAGTGCTAAGCTACTACCTTCCATTCTAAGATTGGTTCGTTTGGAAACTAAAAATAAATGATCCTATTTCTACAATCGACTGAGGCATAATAGGAATGTAACCAATCCTTACCTAGAATGACATCAAAGTCTACCATTTCTAACTCTACAAGATTTGTTGAAGTGACTTTCTGAGAGACTGTGACAGGGAATTTTTTGTATACCCGTCTAACTATAATTGGGTCACCGACTGGAGTAGAGACTAAGAAGGGTTCTGAGAGAGTTTTGGACGGACACCAAAGTTTACGGCTATATAAAGTTAGAAAAGACAAAGTAGCCCCTATTGTTTTTCCACTGAGTGTACCATATGTGAGCCACATCCTTAAGCTGATAGGATGCCAACTCAACCCTACCATTACCAGTCACTTGCATCACTCCAAAGATTTTCTTATCCTCATCAATGAAGTTATGTGGGTCCTTACCAACTTGTGACCCTAAAAACTCAGGCGGATTCATCCTTACGAAATCTCGAACCCTAGTTGCCACTGATCCACCATTTCTATTAGTAGGAACTGAAACCTGCTAATTGTTCTGGTTGGTCATACTCTGAACCAAAAGCTGAATCGCATTCCAGAACTCTACGTTCGAAACCTCATGGTCTGGGACTAGAGGAACTGCGTTAGCTTTGTGAGCATTTGCCTTCCTTCTGTAAGCTCTACGAAGAGGTATGATCTGAAATACATAACGTCGAGTTAGAAACGAGGAATTAGATCATACCTTGCGCACGATAAGAGTAACAAAAAAGTGAAAGTTTTCCTAAAACACTTCAGCCTCCCTCTCATTAGATGTAGTGCACTTCACACACATGAAAAGGACTCGACTTAGTGCGCCTTTTCAGACATCCTAGGACTCTTAAACTTAATGCTCTGATACTAAGTTTGTCACGCCCCGAAGCAACCTCCAAGATGCGGACACGGGGCCTAGGATCACAAGTGGCCCCAAGCTAACCCTGCTGGCATATCATAAGCATACTTAAAGATAAATGAATTAAGAAAGTATTGTGTGAAAGCTTAAAACATCATGTAAACTGAAAGGATGGGGAATACCCATTAATATCTAAATAAAAGAACTATCAGTTTAATGACAACTGAAATATATACCAAACTTCAAAGCTAAAACTAAATCTAACTATGTCTGAAATAAAGCCTCTAACTGACTAGAAATTATGGGACATGCCCCAGCTAGATCTAGTAAAACTGAAACTAAAGACTTAAAGTAGAAAAGATAATCATGTCAATCGTCCTCAAAAAATGAGGACTCACCACTGATGCTACTGAAATGGAGATCGGGAACCGATATGTGTGATCTGAAAGCTGAGGACCTGAACCTACAGCACGAGAAGATGTAGCGCAGAGTATGCGTTAGTACTTGAAGGGTACTGAGCATGCAGGATAGAATAAAGCAGAATAAAATACATAACTGAACAAAGAATATAACAGAGCAATGACATGAGATAAGCATAATACTATATTGAAAATACTGAACATGAACTAACTGAATACAATGACCAAGTTTATAACATGTTGAAACTGAACACTGAACTATAACTGATAACCTGGTCAATACACTAGAATCTGACTGTGGGAGCTACTAATAACCGACATAAAACCACATGAGCTAAATGTGGAGTTCGATGTATACGCCCCATCGAGAGGACCTAATATACCCTGCCAGAGGTATAGAGGCATGACTGGCGTGATCAATAAAATGATGCCCACAGAGGGGACTTATAACCTACAGGGGCACGCAGTTCTGGGACTTGAGGGTGACTGACCCTAGTCCAACTCGGTATAAAGCCTACTCCCAACTGAATATATGAAATTTATAGCATAACTGAAGTAAACTGGATAGCTCAATAATCTGACATGCAAATTTGAAAATGCAACATTGTATATCTGATAATGAAACATTCGAAACTGAGGCATGTATATCTATTTATCTGTCCTAGTTTATGTAATTCATGAACTAAAAGAACTACATAACTAGGGTTCTGAGTTTATGCATGAATCTGTGCAAAAACGATACTACTACATGATAATCTGATTAGGAACATTAAAATAACTAATTCATAATAATCTGTTGAAATTCTTTAAACCCTAGATCTAGATAATATGAAGGAAATCAAGAATCTGATAGAATTCTAGGGACCCAATGGGTGAAAGGAACCCACTAGTGAAATCCCACATACCTAGTGACATTCACGGAGAAATCTATCGATTCGGGGTTGGAATTGATGAAAACCTTGTTGTGTATTCTAGAAGGGTTGTTCGACTTCTCTCTCTAATTTGCTCTAAGTTTCGCTTGATTTTGGTGAATGATTGATTAGGGTGAGTTCTAATTAAGTTATTAGGCTAAAACTGACCAAAACTACATAGTTTAGGGGTTAAACGACGTAGTTCAGGTGTCCAATGCATAAGGGAAAAGACCAAAACGACCCTACTTAAAAATATGACGCAGCTGACCACGGCCCCTCTAACGGACCATAAAAGGGACCACGAACCATAGAGCTTGTCGTGGTCCTTGGTCCAGTAGCTGCTGGTTCTAGGGTGGCCTTCCACGGGCGCCACCACGGCCCTTCGTCAGGACCATGGCCTGTCAAGGGTCTCGTGGTCTGATGTCTGGGCCAGGTGGTCTTTGCCTGGTAACCACAAGTGCCAGTACGGTCTGTGAGGTGGTCCACGGCCCCTATAGGGGCCTGTGGTCCACCTCTGTTGGGAAGGGACTGAGTCCACGGGCAGGTTAACGGACCATGGTCCCTTTCACGGTCCGTGAACCCTGTCGTGGTTCACTGGATCAGGTGATTTCTCTGCTACATTTTCTAAGTCTGGTTTCCGAGGTGTTACAAAACCCGCTAAAGCCGCATCACCATAGCGGCCCTCCCACTATAGCGGGAACTAATTTACCCCACTATAGCAGCGTAACACATGCTATAGCCGCTTGCACAGGAAAAAAAATTGAAATTCTCCCCAAAAGTCCTCATTTCGCAACATACCTTCAAACCTTTATGTTCTATACTAACCCCTTCATGCCAAGTTCGATAGCGAGAGTCCTACTTACCTGAATTCACTTCCGGAAGCCCCTGTAGATTCCTTAATGTCTTCGCTACTAGAAAGCAGGATCCAAGCTTAGACCTACCACCCATTCCATTTCCCGATTTCGCTAGACCTCTGGTCATCTGAGGCTGGTCTAACCTACAATTTTCAAGTCACTACCCAAAAAATGTTTTATGACCCAAATCTTTCACCCTTGGTCTACTCATAACGATCGAAAAGGGTTGTTATATCCAAATTCTTCTAAGATTCGTAATATTGAAAACTTACGTGAAGGAACGTAATTTACTCCTGAGCTAGTGAAATTTGTGTGGTAAACTAATGGCTCATTTCTTACTTCAATAGTATTTCATTAAATCATGGTCAAAACTTTCATTGCTAATTGATACACAGGGAAAGGATTAAGTATATCCTAAACTATTCAAAATTGGTTGGGTTATCCTTTGTTATGTTTTTTTGACTTAAAACTATCTTTGTCATTACGTATTTGAATTTGAGTTCACTATGATAATATGTTTCAGGTGAAAGAGACTTATTTCTCGTTTTCACTAAATGCATGTGGGACACACAAAATGTAAGTGTGGTGTACCAAATACACGTACAATGCACGTAGAAGCTAATTTATTTTAGGCAACATCTTAGTTTTCTTTTTTAAAAAAAAAAAACTTCCAATCCTCTACTGTCTTGTATCGTCCAATTGGCAACAATTACGTATACTAAAGCAATGATGGAAGGAAAAAAAAGGGATGAGGCTCCTCTCCATTTCCAAGTACCTATGTAGATGATAGCCACATGTCATAACTAAGAATCAAAGGTTGGGATTTAACTATCTAAATTTTGGTCTAACAATGATTAGAATAACAAATAATTTCTTTACTTACTTTTTTTTAAAAATCAATTCCATAATTCTAGTTAAAAATTCTTATTCATAAATATATTTAACATTTCTCACTATTCCTATTTACTACGAGCTCTTATTTTAAAAAAGAGACTTTTTCTTTTTTCGTACGAAAATTTTGTTTGTAAAATACTTTGGAACTCTGAGTTATAGTAAATAAAATAAATTAACCATGCAGTTTATTTTTAATTTAAAATTTGTAAATATTCTTTTTTTTTATTTTTTTAACATCATATGTTGATTAGTTTGTGTAACAATTTCAGTAAGGCCTAAGCATTACTATATGACCAAAATAAAGACAAAAAATATACATTTTTCAAAAAAAAAATATGAGCTCGTAATCAAATGGGAAATAGTGAATTTTTGAAATAAATTTATGAGATAATTTTTAGCTAGAATAGTGGATTTGATAAAAAAAAAAAAAGTAAATAAAGAAATTATTTGTTATTCTAATCATGGTTAGACCTTAATATATGTAAAATATCAACCATTGATTCTTAATTACGATGTGTGGCTGCCATCTAAGTAGGTACTTGGAGAAATGAAGAGGAGCCTCATCCGGAAAAGACTACAAATTTCTTAAGCCACAAGTTGGTTATAGTCACGGCAATATTCAAGCCATATTGTCGAAGTCATCCAATAAAAGATGTTATCACAATGATATACATGATTAAATGGAGGGATTTGTGCATAATTTATGTGTTCAAACTCGCTTAAACAGACCTGACATATACCATCCATGAAAGTATAATACCTTCGTGTATGGTACATGAAGGAATAAACTAATGACCCACCTAATACGTCTCATAAAGGCATCACGTCTAATTCTAGAGTGGACCTCCCAATAAATTACAAAAAGCATAACTGCAATTAAGTCGATGATATCCACACGACATAAACGATTAAATTTGATCCAGTAGCATCGTACCATTTTACATTTTGGCGTTGACACAATCAACGCAACAGAGGGCAATGAAAATCTGTCTCACCACAGGTAAAGAAAATTAGAAAAAAATTTAGTTATTGAACTATTAACTCTGGTTGAAATATTTGAGTTAACTAAACAAATTTAAGCCATTTATCTATCTATTAAGGGGACACATATATATAAAGGCCGAACCAACATTAAATTTAAATTTGTAATTAAATTTAATCTATTCGTAAAAGTAATTGAATTTCTAGAGCTCAGGACAAGAAATATCTGGATCTCTTGAAAAGGGATAAAGACTAATTTAGAATAGAAGCCTTCGTTAAACTTTGAATTTTATAACTTCAATTATATATAATGCTTTTTTCGTTTAACTTTAAATTTGTTTGTCCTAATTTTCTTAGTTGATTTTACAAAGAATGTCTTTTTGTTATTTTCATAACTCATAAATTTCATTTTTTTATGTAGCATATTTCAGACCATAATTAAATAACAAGTTAAAATCAGACAAACTAATTAAAATAAAAAAAGTAGTAAGTAGCATAAAAGTAAAAATTGCCAATTCTGGTGTTAATGTGTGGATTGAATTTCTCTAAATAAGTAAATGGAACATGAAATTCCATTATAATTATTGTATAATTTAACATTTCTAGTCCATTACAATAATTATATTAACTGATTGAATGAGTAAATTTCACGTATCAATGATATTTTAGAAATCTTTGCATATTAAATATTAGTGTCCCATATGTACCTCTAGTGCGCTTAATGTACATCCTATAGACCTTATGTGCATCTTGTGCACTATATATGTATGTGCTTTTAACACTACTAGCTAGCTTTGATTAAATTAAAAATAATAACTATCAATCGGAAGATATTCAGTCAAATATTGTTAGTTATAACTTTGAGAATTTTCAAATGGGGTGGAAGGATTATTGTTGACACCTAATTTTGACATTTTATTTTATCTTCCAAACTATTTCGTTATGGAATTTAGCTTCAACAGAACATGAACAGTGAAGAGTGGAGTCTTAGGGGTGTTTGGATTGATTTTTTTAAGTAACTTATAAGTTAAAAGTTAAAAATGATAAGTTGGAACATCCAACTTTTAGCTTTTGACTTTTTTCTGTTAACCAAACATTTTTAAAATTAAAATATAGCTTAAAAATTAAAAATCACTTAAAATAATTAAGTTAATTCAAATATGCGCACACTATAATATTAATGTGCATGATTAGGTAATTCTGCTTTGAATAACTTCCTATTTTCGTTCGCATCTCCGGACGGATGATGATTTTCTTTAATCTTTTACTTCAGGGAGGGTTGGAGGAATTAGAGGTAGCAATTGGGCGGGTTGGGTTAAATTTGGGCGGATCAAAATAGGTTAAGATAATAATCGGATCAAGACCAAATCCAACTCAAAATTGTTAGGGTCAAAATGGGTTGGATCAAAACGGGTTAGGTAACAAGCTAATAACGGGTCATAACCCAACCTGCCCAATTTTATTAAGTTTTAATAGTTTTATTTGTTATTTTATAAGCTTTTAGTACCTCATAAACTTTTTTTTTCTTTATTATAATTATATATAACGTATAAAATAAAATAAAAGTTTTTAAAAATATTTTGACAAGATTTCTCAAAAATTGTAATGATCCAGTAGGTCATTTTTTGAAAGTTACGTGAATTTACCGTTTTACCCCTCCTGGTGTCGACCATGAGTCTTTTATGATTGCAAGTTTGCAAAGTTGATTTTGGAACTTTGCGTTAAAAGTTGAGAATTTGGCAAGTTTGTGAGTTTTAAAGGCGAGAAAATGGCCAACCCCCCGCCCCCCAACCTATAGTCGGAGTCCCAACTACATACTCATACTTTACGAGAGTCCTATTACACCCCTGAACTATTTTAAAATGAAGTTATTTGCTCCATAAATGCTTTTGTGGTAAATAAGGTGTAGTTCACTCTCTTTGGGAGAGTGAGAGATAAAAAAATAGTTAAAATATTAACTTTATAAATATTTAATTTATTTCATATTAATATTCTATTTTAAAATATATATATGTTTCCTTTTATTTATTTTTTACCTGCTTTATCTCTTCCCTTCAATCTTCATCATCAGATCCATACTAGACATTCGGCGGTGGCTCACCTCGACCACCAGATCACCACCCCTCATCAGGTTTTCATCACTAAGTCAATTCTCATCACCAAATCACATACTTTTCATCATATCTCCACTTTTCATCACTTTGAAAATTTGTTGGTAGCTCAAAATCAAAATTGAAAGTTAGAAGAATCTAACTTTAGACTAGTCATTAATGGTGGAGTTCACTAAGTAATAGATTCAATTAATGGAGAAGAATTCATCATTGGGTAATAGACCCTTTAATGAAGAAGACCCATTTATTGAAATTGTGGTAAACATCAATCGAATTTCTCATATCAACATTGTTAAATCTAAATCAATACTAGTCCCTCCGCAAGTTTGGTACCTTTATCCCGGCAAGCAAGTATCGTTTACTGGTGATTCTTTGAAGAATTGATCTTTGAGAAATATTATAATAGTGGAAGAAGAAGTAATATTTAGTGATAGAGTTTTTTTTTTGGCTCTAGCTTTAGAAAACGAGATTTCTTGGTGTGCGGTGAAGGTCGAAGTTTCGATAGTCATGGCGTCCTCTCGTCAAATTTGCAGAAGGTTCAAAGAAAAAGAAATGGAGGAATGGAAAAGAAAGAGAAAAGGAGAAGATGAAAATATAAAATAAAAAAAGTAAAATATAAAAGAAAAATTGAATTTTTTTATATGAAAAAAGGGTAAAACTTACGTGGCAGCGCGTGTTGAATACCACCTAATACAAAACTGGGATTGAGTTTGTAGGGGGATAGACATTTCACTTTTAAAAGGTTCAGGGGGTGATAGGACCCCCGTGAAGAATAAGTGTGTAGTTGGGAATTCGGTAATAGCTTGGGGGGGGGGGGGGGGGGTTTGG
>JAJOOR010017344.1:0-43235 GCA_036250505.1 Solanum acaule
AAAGAGATAGTACTCAAACTGCTCAAAACTCTTTTGGAAATCTCAGTTTCCTCTCATCTTAAATGTGAAAACATTTATAAACTTCTTTGGGAATACTTAGTTCCCTAATAACTTTTGAGAAATGAACTTGACTCTATACTCTTTGCTTAACTTGAAACTCTATACTCTTTACTTAACTTAAAACTCTATACTCTTACTCAACTTGAAACTTAAGCCTCAAAATGAAGTTAAAATGTTCAATAGAGACTCTTGAACAACTTTAAAGACTTGCTTGGACTTACTTCTTAACTTCTAGAATTAACTTCTAACTTCACTTGACTTGATCCTAACTCTCCTTGAATTGGATTATGGATTCAAGGTATATGATCACATGGTTATGGATGAGTTCTTGACGTTTAGACGTATCTTGGAGTGTTGAAAACAACTATAAAACATAGGTACATCACCATGGGACATGCATGAAAAAGTGGGGAAAGAATGGGAAAGATTGGCGCCATTGGCGCTCTGAGAGGCGCGGGGCGCCAGACCACAAAGTTCAGAAGGGCTGCTGGGGCGCACTACTAGGCGCGCCACCCCAAGGGAGAAAGCTCATAAGATCTTTTGGGGGGCGCTGGCAAGCGCAACGCGCCACCCCTTTTCCCCGAAAAATTCAACTTTTCTCCTTCCTTTTTCCAACTCTAAACCACCCTAACTTCAAAGGTTTCAGCCCCAAACACTTAGAATCATAAAATCCCTCAACATACAAGAGATTCAACTCAAAAACACAACCAAATCATGTACCAAACCAACAAGAACTTCAACAACACAACCCCAAGACTTCAACAAACACAACCAAATCTTTTCCCGGAAAGAAAACAAGTTTGGCGTGTGGGGGAAAAACCAACCCAACACTATGAACTCACATACCTGAATAGGGATCACCCCCGACGATATCCACGACGATCTCCTTGCTTACTCTTCTCTGTCCCCTCTTCTTCTCCTCTTCACTCCCAAACCCTCACTCTCACTTTTTTAAAAGGGGAAAAACTGATCTAAAAAATCAGTCTACACACTTAATATAACCAAAAGAATTAGTTAGGGAAAAGACCAAAATACCCTAACAAATTCGGGCTGACTTCCCTGTACCAATAGCCCAACTTCCAAAGGGCATAACTCACTCATACAAACTCGGCGGTGTTGGAAAGATCATTCCACGAGCTTCGCAAAAATAACTGGAACTACACCTAACTCATCCTGAGCTAGGAGTTATAACTGTTCAAAGTTGGCCAAAAACTCATTTTTTCCCACACTTAACCAAATTTCCATATTTTAAATTCTTTCCAAAAATGACTATTTCCGATTCTAGCTTTTTCATAGTAATTTCAAATTGCCGGATGTTACACCTTATGCTCTGAATACCAAATTTGTCACCACCCCAAGGTACACCCTAGGTGTAACATGGTGTATAAGACCCCGAGAGGCCCTACACAAGCCACCTAACATACATCATTTATCAAAAGTTTGACAAAGCAGAAGTCTAACACAAGTCTCAAAGCCATGTAATTCATCATAAGGAAATAAATTAGGTGTAACCCATACATCACTTACTAAGTTAGAAACAAAAAGACATAAAACATATACAATGTCTCAGTCCTCAGATCATGAGGACTCACCAATCAACTGAAGCACCAAGGGGATGTCTATCCACGAGTGTCTCGAGTAGGAACATTGGACCCCACATTCATGAGAAGTAGACACAAGTATGCATTAGTACATGGGATGTACTAAGTATGGGGAAATATGCATAAACATGAACATGATAGTATAAATGGTTTAAAACATGTAGACATGATCAATAATTGGACATTTTAACATAAAGATATAAAACATGGAAATTATAGGATATAGTCAATGCATTTGGAATAAATGATATAGGAAAAACTTTGAAGAAAACAGAATCATTTTTGTGGAATTGTAGCTTTAACCGGCAATAAGACCATAAGAGCTATATCATGGAATCCGGTATATTCTTCATACCGAAAGAAGGGAAATGTTCTTGCTAAGGTAGAATCCATACATATCATTATTTGCTAAAGTGGATCCACTATTTAGGTCATTTACACAATCCTACGGGGGCACATAGTTTGGGACTAGAGGTTGCTACTAGAGACTACCCTATTTGAGCCTCCACCTCAAAGCCATGTTAGTTCTAAGTCTATATCCTGATGGAATAGATAAGAAGTCAAATATTTATTTAACATAAGAAATGAAATCATCAATAACAATCCACATCTTTCAAAATAAAATCATAAAATAGCTCCTTAAACACAATTCAACATAGATGAAAAAATCTTTAATTTCATCAAAGTAAATATATATGTGAGAAATATCTTTCACAATCATGATAATAATAGCATGTGAAAAAAACTCTCACAATAGCATTGATACTTTCCTTTGATAACATCCTTAAATTCATTTATAATAACTTCATAAAGACATGCATATCTTCACAAAATTCATAATTTATAGGTTTATGGGTTCATCATAGCTTCATAGTTGAAAATCATAATTTACCCATGGTTAAACATAATTTCAACTACATATCATGTATTAACATTAATTTATGCATTAGAAAACTTAATTAATAATAATCAATCACAATTGAATAAAACCCATGAGATTGAATTGAACCCTTAACTTGAATCAATGAAATTAAAAGGACAATTTGAAAACCTTTGAGCATCCCATGGAGGAAAGAAATCCATGGGTGAATACTCACATACCTTAATGCCAAAAGCCCAAGAAGAATGGAAGATCGAAAACTTGGATGGAATCCTAGCTCTTCTTCTTCCTTAGTCTTAAGAGAATTTGAGAGGATGATTTTCAGTGAGCTTTAGGGAATTTGAGATATTGAGTTTAAATTGGATGATTTGGGACTTAAAACATTTCTATAAGGATTAGGGTAGAAGGAAAAAATGGAATAGTTTAGATTTAAAACAATTAGAGAAAAAACCTTTGAATAACTACCAGACTTCGGCCTACGGTTTAGACCTACGGACCGTAGGACTTTCTATAGTCCATATAGGTCAATCGTAGACCAATTGTTGGGACCAATATTTCACTATCTCTTTTAACGGAACATTTCTACGTCTCATAGGTCTTCCTAAGGTCCATAGAAACAACCTGTAGAACCTCGATTTGACCCTTAAAATTTAACTAAGTCGGGGACTCACATATGAGACCTATTTACGACTTGTACAAGTAACGAAAGACCGTCCTGGTGAACCGTAAAATGGGTACTGAGACTTGATTTCAAAATTTTATTTTCCCCTTCATACGATGGCCATCTACAGCCCATAGAAGCTTCTACAGTCCTTAGATGGGAACCGTAGACATAACCTACAACCTAAAAAATTATTTTCCTTCTTTTCCAAATATTAGGTGTTACAGGATCATACAATGTCTTTCCTGTATGCTAAATTTCAT
Source organism: Solanum acaule (assembly GCA_036250505.1). NCBI lineage: Eukaryota > Viridiplantae > Streptophyta > Magnoliopsida > Solanales > Solanaceae > Solanum > Solanum acaule. The sequence goes on from JAJOOR010017344.1 coordinate 3,466, forward strand.
ACGAAAAGACTTAGGTCAGCTAAGATACATTTTAGGAGTAGAAGTCAATGGAAGCAAGAAGGGAATTTTTCTATCTCTATTCTTGACCTACTTGTAGACATCTGAAAGTTGGCAGCCAAACCTTGCAGTACTCCAATGGTTCCCAACATGCATCTTACGAAAGATGATAGTGTTCCTTTTAATGATCCTGCGAAATATAAAAGGTTTGTTGGAAAATTAAACTACCTTAATATGACTCATCTGGATATTGTTTTTGCGGTAAGTGGTGTTAGCCAGTTCATTTCTGAGCCTACGATCAAACATTGGGAAGCATTGACACAAAATTCTATCTTACTTTGAAAGGGGCCCTTGGACTTGGCATATTGTATAACAATCACAATTATACATGTGTTGGGTGTTCTGTAGATGCAGACTATACTGGATCCAAAATATATAGGAGATCGACTTGTAATGTCCTATTTTTCGTAATTTTGTTTTTAATTGTAAAATGACCATTATTCCCTTAGTCGTAGCATTTTCATGCTTTGTTTGTGTTTCGAGGATGGTTGGTGTAGTCCCCAATACGATCGAGTTTGGTTTTAATAATTTGACCTTTCTTGAGTTGAGAATTCTTGACATGGTTGACTTTGGTCAACATTTTTAGTTATGAGCATTGGACTGGAATTTCATTAGTTCTGAACGTCAAGTTTGAGCAAGTCGAGTGGTTGGTAAGGTTTTTGAGGCCTTAGGTTGAGAATTGGGTGTCTAGGCGAAAAGTTGAGTTGAAGGCTTAAAGAGAGGTCCATGAGGGTATTTTGTCAAAATAATCTTTTTTCAGAATCCAACGATTCCATTGAGTTTGAATGTCGAATTTAGGGTAGCATATTTGGTTTATTTTTATCGAGTCCTAAATGAATCCCGATATAACACCTCAATATTTGAAAGAATTAGAAGTTGAAAGAAAACCATTTTTTTTTTTGTAAATAATCAAATTTGGAAAGTTTGACAAGTTAAGCTAAGTATGAGTTTTGGGTCAACTTCAAACGACCATAACTCTTAGCACATGATTAGTTAGGTGAGCTACAACATACTATATGAAAGTTCTTTGAATTATCTTTCCACCACCGCTAGGTTTGCTCATTTGTGAGTTTGTATGTGGGAGATAAGCCCATTTGAAGTCGGGTTGTCTAGATAAGGAAAGTCAAAACCGGATTTTTGAAGGGTATTATGGTCTTTTCACTACCCAATTAATCAAATCCATTTTTCGTAAATTATTTGGAGTCTAAACTGAGTTAGTTCAGTTTACGCACTCAAATTTCAAGCTAGGGTTTTAGAGAAAGAACTCAAGAGGAGAAAAGTCAAGTATTCTTAGAGATTTCTTGCGGATCGAAGTCATTTCGCCAAAGGTTGATCCCTAAAGAGGTATGTGAGACTTTCATAGCGCTAGGTTCATTCACCCACGTGCCAATCATGGTTGTTTCAACGAAATTCATTTCTAGAAAGTTGAAAGAATGATGTTCTTGAATTAGGTTCTTGAAATTGGCTTTAGTTCTTGAGATTTGATGGGATTGTTGAGTTCTTTATGGAATCGTCTCGATTTTAGAGTTGTGTTTGATTAGATTCTTGTGTTCATGTACTGGGTATCTGAATCTAAAGAGGAATTGAGAAAATGAATTGAATTAGGCGAATTGGAAGAGAGAAAAAGTCGAGTAGAAATTGGCACGCAAGTCTGCTTCGCGGACTTGCTCCCCCAGTGAACAAATTTTCCCTTCGCGTCGTGAAAAGGACACGGACTCCACTGTCTCAAACCTTATTTCACGAACAAATATTAAAATGCATTTCTGCGTCGCAAACTTGCTTCCAGAAAATGATTTCTTGATCGTTTCTCATGTTTAACTATCTAAATACACTCTTAAACATCACGAGATCTTTCCTATGACAAATCACAATCCTTGAATCCATAAATTCAAATTCAAGGAAAGTTAAGAGCCAAGTCTAGAGAGTTCTTAGAGTCCTTTCAAAAGTCTTTGGCAAATGCTTTAAACTTGTTTTAAGACTTGAGTTTTAAGTTAAGTAAGAGAAACAAATGAAGTTCATTTCTTCAAAAAGAGTATATGGGAACTAAGTATTCCCAAAGAGTAAATGTTTTCACATTTACACAAGAGAGGAAATACCAATTTCCAGGAGAGACTTTGAGCTAGTTTTTGAGTAATTATCTGAAACCACAGAAAGAGTTTTTGTTTTTAAGCATATGAGCTGAGTATTTTGGGAGTAGTATTGAGAACCGATGTGGGGACGAGTTCATAATAACTCAATCTCTCCATAAACCATATAGCCAACGTTGGTAGAGAGGGTAATACTTTTTAAATGATTCCTTAGTGCTTTTTAGCAAAGACTAGTGGATCCACTTAGTTGAAGCATTCTATATCCCGACAATTTACAGGATAGTCCTGACAGCGTGGGCGAGACGTTGTTTCATCACATAGCTCATAGTGATGGTTGTCGGTTAGAGAAACTCCCACATAATTATATTACTTTACTATATGATTAAATTTGAGTTACTATTTACTGTTTAAATGCTTTATATAAACTACACCTTTATTATTGTTTAAATCTACATTTGAGTTGAGTATCCATGAGTTGAGTAAAGGTGAGGTAAGTGTTCATTCATAATTCATTTCAAGCTTATGTCGTGTTTAGTTTTTCCCTCGCATGCTCGTACATTCAATGTACTAATGTCATTTGGCCTGCATCGTTTTATGATGCAGATACAGGTAACCATGATCAGCATCCAGCGCCTCGTTGATCCACACTACAAGAAAAACAACCTCTAAGGAAGGGATATATGGTCCCAGAAAGTCCAATTCTAGTCCCAAATAGTCTTTTGAGGCGGGAAAAGGCTGGTCTCCATCCGTCCTAAAATGCATCTTCGCTAAAGGTTAATTGGGACGGGTCGCTTTAACTAGTCACTAAATGTTTTTAAGGACGAAATCAAGGCAGGTCGCCAAAACATTTTTAGAGACTAGATATCTCATCCCAAATAGATAATTTTCTTCTTTGAAAACTAGTCATTTTGGTCATTAAATCCCTTTAGTGACTAGCAACGAACTCGTCCTAGATTACTCTCTAGGGACGAGCAACTACCTCGTCCTAGATTACTTTTTCTTGACGTGCAACCACGTCATCCTAGACTATTTTTCACGACAATCAACACCTCGCCCTAGTTGAACCTTTAGGGACAAGAAGTTATCTCATCCTAGATTAAACTTTTAGAGACAAGAAACTATCTCGTCTTAGATGAACTCTCAGAGACAAGCAAAATTTTTGGTCTTTAATTGACCACTAATGATTCTAAATCTTTATTTCACAAATGTATTACATGTTCTACCAATAAATATAATATTGCTACATTAAATCTCCATAAAAAGGCTAATATTAATATAAAAATAGGTAAACATCCCATGGTGTAAGTTTCAATATTTGATTAACAAAATAAAACTTAGAAAATTAACAATATCCCAAGCTAGACTATGATCAAATGTTTTGCACAACTTTCCTAGCAAAATAATAATGGTCGTGTGCGTCTTCTATACTGGCATCTTTAGTTGTAGCTTGAATCTTCAAAAAAGAACTCTAAAGTACACCAAGGGCTATCGAAAAATATCAACAAGTTGCAAGAGCATAAGAAAAAATGATTAAGAAAACTTTGAGATGCATTCACAAGGAATCCAAATCTATATCAGAAGCACAAATTTAGTGACATAAGCTAGTACAAATGGAGAAACTCTCCACCAAAAGATTTATATTCTATTTTAGGGGAAACAAGTTGTGTGGAGGAACTAAACAAGTATGATATCACTGTTTCAGGAAGACACGAGCAGGTTATTATTGTAGTAGGGGAAACAAACAAGTTATCACTGTTTTCTTCTTATCATTAATCCTTGTAGGAGACAAAGAATCTCAAATTGTATTCCTGCAATTGTACATGTAGAAAATGAAAAACAGAGATACAGAAGGCAATAATCTTTTAAACAATTCTAATGATACATGTTTTGTTCTTGACTGTTAAGGAATTTAGTTTTGAAACTTGGCGCTTTTGTAGAAACTCTACATGGACAAGATGAGTCTAATAACATAACTGTTAAAATACCTACATTGGCTATCAAGAGCTAATAGACCTATTGTCTAGCAAGCTAAAATTACAAATCAAGAAACTAGTTTAGGTAGTCAAAACATAGTTAAAAAAGGAAAATACTAGACTGCACATCAGAATTAGCTCCAATCTAACTGTTATAATTCACCTAAAGGCTAAAACTGAATGCGTATCAGTTTTCCAATTTCTAACTGGAGAAGAAACAACACAAATAGTAAAATAACTTGGAACAGCTGAAGCATTTCAGATGTGGTAGCTATTACTACTGTTAAAGCTTCTATTGTTACACATTTCTCAACAATATCTGTAACATAATTCAGTTTGCTCGAATTTTTTCCTATTTTATCAATGAAATCAGCTCTATCCCAACATCTGTAAAATTATTCATAAGCGACATAGCATTATTGAATGTGTCATCTATTTATGAACACCTTGGAGATGTCCAATAGCTACATCATTTTCCATTATCAATACAACAAACAAAAAATTTCCCAATATAATGAATCATAACACAAAAACCTCAAGCGATAAAGCATTTGTCTAGTAACTGAGGGCCAGAATTTATAAATTGTTAATTCCATTAATGATCATTACTAGTTATACTGAGCATCACCTGTATATAGGTGATCAAACTGCCACTGACTAAGAGAAAAAAATCACCCAACAAAGAACATCAGAAGTGAAGAAATTCCTTTAAATATGATCAATCATCTTATTCTTGTAACCATGACAGTAATATAAGAGTTCAGCCATACACTAAATGCTTAAACGACTATCCACAAATAGGCTATAAAATCTTTTAGCTTCATCATTTGGTTCTTCCTAAACTACATCACCGTAACCAGTTTGGGTAGCTCCTCCATCAACATTAGGATACAAGTCTTTCAGCAATTCTTGTAGTTCATCTTCACTCTCATAATCTTCGACTTCATCATCATTTTCATCTGCAAAGTTTGACACCGGCTCACCTAAATGTTGTCCATGGTGATACCAAAAAGTATAATTTTGAATTACTCCATATACTTTCAAATGTGTATCAATTGTCTCACAAGTTCCTAATGTTGTATTACAACATTTGTAACATGAACATCATATTTTATCTTCTTTTTGTTATCCCCGAAAAGCATAATCCAAAAGTAGTTTCACCCCATCTAAATAGGCTTGGTCGACCCGATTACCAAGAGAAAGGTACATCCATTGCTTGCTAGGTGCCATAACCTTAGAGAATACATAAAAAGAATTAAGAAAATATAAATAATAAGAAAAAATATAAGATGTGCGCAACATGTGATTCTGTAACTTTAAGGAATTAGTCTCACGTGACTCTGCATTTGGATTAGTTTTAATAACTACAACCACTGTCTCGCTGGCTTTATCAACCTTCAAAGGTAAACAATAGTTCACTTGTAATTCAAAATAGATTTCTTGAGTTGAATACAACTACCTCTATATTCTGTCTGATCACTGTCTTAATTATTCATGAGGTGTGACTGCCTCTGTTCAAGAGTAAATCACAGTTTTGTTTCTTTAGTAACAAACACTTCTCTTGGGACTGATCCCCTACAGTTTTCTGATCTTATCACACTAAAAACTTTCATACACTTCTAAAAAATTGATCAGATAATCTGAGAGAAGAAGAATTGTTCAAACAAATAGTGTAACTCGAACAAATCAAATAAACAGAATAGGAAAAAATCATCTCTTGAAAGAGGAGGTTGTCCTGATCAGTTTCGAAAAAACAAAATAGTGATTCAGTTTCACGAGAGTGGAAGAATATATGGTTCAACTATTAAAATGTATCTTCTTGAAAAATCTCAAGTTTACAAAGTCTTGAAATCTAAATGACACTATCACTGTTTCTTCCTACTACGTACAACATATATAAGAGGTAATTTGCATCAGTTCTATTACTTCTTTTATCTTGCATGAACTCGAGTAAATTTCATTGAGAAAATATGATCGATTCTTTAGGCACACACTATAAACTATGATATAAGAAGAAAACAATCAACAAATCAAATTTAAAGAAGAAAAAAATAACTCATCAATGAGGAGGAATAACATAGATACCAGTAGACAGAAATCAGAGAACCAGTTATAAAAAAATAGATGAATGTTTAAGCATCTGTTAGAATGTATCTTCTCAAAAGATATCGAGTTATCAAAGTTTAAGACCCAGATGAAACTATCACATTTTGAACCTTCAATGTGCAGCACCACATGAGGTCATTTGCATTAATTCTATTTCGTTTGACATCTTGTATCAGTTTCAAAACCAAATGAATATATAACTTTTTCACTTTTCAAGCTCTAACATACTGTATTCACTTTTCTCTCAGGCTCTTTCAGTCTTAAAAGTTGTAGAATAGTTCACATATAATTCATAATGGATTTCTCAACTTGAACACCACTATCTTTATATTATCTTTGAATATTGTTTTACCTAATTGAGTTGTTAGTGCCTCTTTCCAAGTGAAAGAACTGATGCAAATGACCAACAAATATTTAAAAAAAAGAGCTGACGCAAATGACCACCAACTATAAAACTGAATCTTTCTAAAAAAACGATCAACAGCTATTACAAAAAAGAGCTGATGTAAATGACCAACGACTATAAAATTGAATCTTTGCAAAAAAAAAATGATCAACAGTTATAACTCAACCAGATACTATAAAAAAAAAAAAGCTGATGCAAATGACCAGCAACTATAAAACTGAATCCTTCTAAAAAAAATTATCAGCAGTGATAACTCAAGCAGCTATTACAAAAAAGAGCTGATGCAAATGACCAGCAACTATAAAACTGAATCTTTCTAATATAAACATCAGCAGTTATAACTCAAACAGAAAGATCTATAACTGGAACAACATAAACAACAAATCGACTTTATAGAAAGAAACAAAAAAACTCGCCGAAGTAGATGCATACCTGAGAGTCGATTGAATAGAAGATATAGATTGAGTTGAGATGCTGCTAGGCCTCTGCTTTCTATGTTCTGAGAAAACACAGCTGAAACACTAAGACATGGGCTTTCGTTTGTTGCTATAGGCAGACCTGTTCTTTCTCTATTTGAAAAAATACAGATTTTCAGTTGAGAGCATACACTGAGATGTGTAAGTAAAGATCGCTTTTAGGAAAAATCTTACTAGGGTTGTTTGATTCTCACGATGAGTTTCAAGAAATAAAGTGTCTTTTATTTTATTTTTCCTTCAGAATTTTAAACAAAGAAGAGGAGACAAATGCAAATGAATACAAAGTCTTTAAGAATTAACAAAGAAACAGTTCTCAAACTTCAGTGGCTAAGGATTCAGTTGATAAGCCATTCAAGCGTAGGAAGCTTGGGCGTCCAGCATTTGATGAGAACAACTGTAGAAGTGATTTAAATCACCAACTTCATTGTCAAACACTTGACATGGGTAATGATAAATCTTGAGAAAAACTATATATGCTTAGTAACTATACTATGAAGATCTGGAAAAAGATAGATAGGAGGATGAAAATTCAATATCCTAATGTTATATCATAGGGACAGCATAGTGAGTGAATTATACAGAATACTAGAGGAGTTCAAAAAGTGCCCATGTATTCGAAATTATATACTCTGAACTGGTCAAATGGATTAAAAGGAACTCAAGCAGATTTGAAGGAAGATTTAACTAGAATATGGGAGAGCATTGTGAAGGAGACTTCCTACACTGCTTGCGTGCGAACACCTACTAGGATAACAAGTGAAGTACATAGTTTATTTTATGGAAATCGTGTATGCTATATGATTAGAAGAATCATTAGATCAAACATGTTAAGTCTTATGCCTGCTTTGGTGGTTAACACATATTAATTACTTAAACAAAAATTGACTTATCAATCATCGAGCATAAAACATAGTAATCACTATCTTTAATTCACTCGTCAAAGACTCCAAATACAAGTGAATCATTAAAGTTAAAATATTTATTGATTCATGACCCACAACACATAAATAAAAGATAACAATTACTTATGTTGTAGTATATAGAAAATAATCAGTTTTGTTACTAAAAGTTGATAAAGACTTCAATATAAAGAATCTTTGTGTTTTATAATCATCAACTAATTAAACTTTCAATTAGAATCTGGACTCAATAAAACAAGATAATAGGGCAAAGTTGAGCGACAAATCAGTAAACAGGAAGAAGAGGAAGAGACATCATACTCGAAATTCGTAGTTGAGAGAAGGAAACAAAGTCGTTGCTGCTGCGAATACGTATAGAGGATTTGAGGCAGAGCTGAATAATCCTAAGTCATTGTTGATCAAAATGAAAAATAGACGCTTTTGTTGAGTTGAGCAAAAGATCAGTAAATAGGAAGAAGAAGAACAGACATCATACCTTAAATTTGCAGTTGTGAAAAGGAAATAAATATGTTGCTGAGAATAATTACACAGGATTAGAGGCAGAGCTGAATAACTCTAGGTCGCTGTTAAAACATGAAAATGAGATACTCCTATTGAGTTAAGTGAAAGATCATCAGTAAATAGTAAGAAGAAGAGACATCATACCTTAGATTCACAGTTGAGAGAACGTTGTTGCTGATAATACGTTCAGAGGATTGGCAGAGGTGAATAGCCCTAAGTCGTAGTTGATCAAGATGAAAAAGAGATACTTCTGGGCTTGAGAATACGTATAGGGAAAAGTTGTGACCAATGGATTTTGAGAGAAAAAAAGATCATTTTTTAGTTTTTTAGAAAATAGTATTTCTTTTTGGCGCCTACTCTTCAGAAATTTTATTTTTGGCATTTTAGTAAATTTTTTAGCTGTGTTTTGGCGCTCCTATTAAGTCTCTCAATTACAATTGGGACGAGTTATTAGTTTTCTTAGGGACTAGATTTGTTACCTTCCCAATAATGTATAACCTTTAGGACCGAAATAGAATCTCGTCTCAATATATATACTTTTTGCGACGGGATTTTTACCTCGTCCCTACATGTTGGTCTTAACTGAACCTTTTTCTTGTAGTGCCAGTTGAGCACTCAGATTTAGTTGGTGAGCCTCCTTCCTTTCCAGAGGATCCTCTTTCTACATTGTTTTTAGTATTTCAGTTGTTAGGATGATCAGGGGTCTTGTCCCGACATCCCTTATAGTTTTAGAGGCCTCATAGACATATAGATATAGTTCATTAGTCTTTCCATTTTCAATTGTTTATGTTAAGACTTGAGTTGCCATTTTGGTTGTCGAATGCTTCTTTTAAGACACTTTAAATTATTACATGAGTTATATTTTGAGATTGTTTCTTGTTATTTAAGTCTTCTGCTAAGAGTTAAGCCAAGCCAAGGGTTTGCTTGGGGTCAGCAATGGTTCTCGAGTGTCACACCCGCTCAGGGTGTAGGCTCTGGGCGTGATAAACTTGGTATTAGAGCACAGAGTTTGAAAGTCCTAAGGAGTCTATGAATCCATATCTTTAGAGTCCTAGTTATCATTGTGAAGTGCGCCACATCTATAACTAGGAGGCTGCAACATTTAGGAACTATCTCACTTCTTTCATATTCATGTCGTGCGATGGAGTTAATCTCTGTAAAGTTTCCTTCTAACTCGTGCTTGCACGTGTTTATCAGATCATGCCTCCATGAAGAGCTGTCCGAGGTCATCATGCTAGGAGGAACGTTGGGGAGCAAGGGGTACCTAATGCACAAGAAGTGCAACCCCCAAGGAGAGGTCACTAGTTCCAAGTTTCGGGATGCTATTTTATTTCTAAGTCAAGCGGTGACCAATCAAGTTGGGCAAAAAATGAGAGGCTCAATAAGAAGTGGCTAATACTTCAAGGATCTGTGAGTTTTTCAGGAAGAATCCTCGAAGCTTCACTGGTTCAAACGTTACTGAGGATCCGAAGAACTTTTTAGAGGAACTGCAGAAAGTGTTTGAGGTTATGCACGTTGCCGATGCGAAACGACTGGAACTAGCTGCCTATCAACTGAAGAGTGTTACTAAGACTTGGTTTGATCAGTGGAATAAGAGTAGGGCTAAGGATACACCGGTTTTGAGTTGGGATGTGTTCAAGAGTGCTTTCTTGGGGCATTTCTTTCCCCGTGAACTGAGAGAAGCCAAGGTATGGGAATTCCTTACCATTAAGCAGGAACCTATGAGCATCCATGAGTACAGTCTAAAGTTCACCCAACTTTCCTGATATGCTCCGGAGATGGTTGCTAATATGAGGAGCAGGATGAGTCTATTTGTTACTGGGTTGTATCGTATGTCAAGTAAGGAGGGCAAGGCAGCTATGCTAATAAGGGACATGGACATATCAAGTCTTATGGTTTATGTGCAGCAGGTTGAGGAACAGAAACTGAGGGATAGAGAAGAATTCAGAAACAAGAAAGTTAAGACAGGGAATGAGTTCGGGCAGCAAATGAGTAATATGAACAAGTCTTCCTTTCAACATAAGCAAAAGGGACATGCTCCATCATCTGCTAGTGCACCTACACCTAGGAACAAAGGTGAGTATAATAGTCAAAATTCATAGAATTTCAGAGCTAGACCTGCTCAGTCTCAGGGTAGTGTGACACAAGGAGGTAATTGGGCTCCTACATGTGCTAAGTGTGGTAGGAACCACCTAGGTGTTTATCGTTATGGCTCTACTGGATGTTTCAAGTGTGGTCAAGAGGGCTACTTCATGAAAGAGTGTCCTAAGAACACGAAGGAAATAGAAATAGGGGCAATAGAGCCTAATCTTCTTTAAGTTGTTCCACCAGATAGGGCTACACCTAGAGGAGCTACTTCAAGGACTGGCGGAGAAGCAAACCGCCTATATGCAATCACTAGTCATCAAGAGCAAGAGAGTTCTCCAGATGTTGCCAGTGGTATGATTTAAGTCTTTACTTTCGATGTTCATTCTTTGCTAGATCTATGAGAGAGTCTATCTTTTGTGACTCCTTATGTTGCGATGAATTTTTATGTTCTTCCTGAGAAACTTTGTGAGCCCTTCAGTGTTTCTACACCTGTTGGTGAGTCTATTCTAGTTGAGAGAGTCTATCGTGATTGTACTATATATTTTCGTCAATCACAAGAGCACCATGGCTGACTTAGTTAAGTTAGATATGGTAGATATTGATGTCATTCTAGGTATGGACTGGCTTCATGCCTATTATGCCTCAATCGATTGTAGAACTCGAGTTGTTAAGTTCCAGTTTCCTAATGATCCAGTCTTTGAGTAGAGGAGTAGTTCAGCAGTGCCTAAGGGTCATTTCATTTCGTACCTTAAGGAGAGAAAGTTAGTTTCCAAGGGGTGTGTTTATCACTTAGTCCGAGTTAATGACTCAGTGTTGAGATACCTCATATTTTGTCAGTTCCAGTAGTAAAAGAGTTTCCAAAGGTCTTTCCAGATGATCTTCTTTGAGTCCCTCCTGAGAGAGAAATAGACTTTTGTATAGATATTGTTCTTGATACTCATCTTATCTCTATTCCACGATATAGAATGGAACCAGAAGAGTTGAAAGAGTTAAAAGAGCAGTTGAAAGATCTCCTAGATAAAGGTTTCATTCGACCAAGCGTCTCACCTTGGTGCTCTCCGATCTTATTTGTGAGAAAGAAGGATGGTTCCCTTCGAATGTGTATAGAATACGGTCAGTTGAACAAAGTTACTATAAAAAAAATATATCCTCTTCTGAGAATTGATGATCTCTTCGATTAGCTTCAGTGTGCCACTTGTTTCTCTAAGATAGACTGCAGATCTGGCTACCATCATTAAGAGTAAGGGACTGTGATATTCCAAAGACAACTTTTAGGACTCGTTATGGTCACTATGAGATTCTAGTCTTGTCATTCGGTTTAACTAATGTGCTTGAAGTGTTCATAGACCTTATGAATAGAGTATTCAAGCCTTATCTATATATGTTTGCTATCGTATTCATTGATGACATTTTAATCTATTCGAGGAATGAGGAAGATCATGCTAGCTATCTCAGAATAGTTCACCAAACTCTGAAGGATAGAGAGTTATATGCCATGTTCTCTCAGTGTGAGTTTTGGCTTGAGTTTGTGGCATTCTTAGGCTACATTGTTTCCGGTGATGGGATTAGAGTTGATACTCAGAAAATAGAGGTAGTGTAGAATTGGCCTAGATCAACATCTCTAACTAATATTTGGAGTTTCTTGGGGTTGGCTAGATATTATAGAAGGTTCGTCGAGGGGTTCTCATCTATTTTGTCCCCTTTGACGAAGTTAACTCAGAGAATAGTGAAGTTTCAATGGTCTAAAGCTTGTGAGAAAAGCTTTCAGGAATTGAAAAAATGGTTGACTACAGCCCAGTATTGACCTTACCAAAGGGTACGCAAGGCTTTGTTGTATATTGTGATGCATCCAAAGTCAGTTTGGGTGGTGTGTTAATGCAGAATGGTAAAGTTATAGTTTATGCCTCTAGACCGCTGAAAGTTCACGAAAAGAATTATCCAACAAATGATCTAGAGTTGGCTGCCGTAGTAGTTGCTTTGAAAATATGGCGTCATTATCTTTATGGTGTTCATGTGGATGTATTCACCGATCACAAGAGCCTTCAATATGTGTTCTGTCAGAAAGAGCTTAATCTCAGATAGAGGAGGTGGTTAGAGTTACTCAAGGATTATGACATGAGTATTCTATATCAACCAGGTAATGCTAATATGGTTGCTGATGCTTTGAGCAGGTTGTCTATGGGTAGTACCGCCCATGTTGATGAAGACAAGAAAGAGTTATCAAAAGATGTGCATAGACTTGCGCGATTGGGAGTTTGTTGAATGGATTCCAGCGAAGGATGAGTAATGGTGATGAATGGGGCTAAATCATCATTAGTGTGAGAAGTGAAAGAGAAGTAATACCAAGATCCTATTTTGCTTGAATTAAAGGCAAATGTTCAAAAGCAAAAAGTGATGGCTTTTGAACAAGGGGGAGATGGTGTATTGAGATATCAAGGTAGATTGTGTGTGCCAAGGGTGGATGAACTCCAAGAGAGGATCATGGAAGAAGCTCATAGCTCCAGTTATTCCATCCATCTGGGTTCCACAAAGATGCATCGTGATTTGAGAGAGGTTTATTGGTGGAGTAGTATGAAGAAAGGTATTGCAGAGCTTGTTGCTAAGTGCTCGAATTATCAACAAGTTAAGGTAGAGCACAAAAGGCCCAATGGTATTACTCAGAATATACAGATTACATAATGGAAGTGGGAGATGATCAATATGGACTTTATTACTAGTTTGTCGCGATCTTGCAGGCAGCATAATTCTATTTGGGTGACTGTAGATTGAATGACTAAATCAACCCACTTTTTGCCAGTAAAGACAACTCATTCAGAAGAAGATTATGCTAAGTTTTATATCTAAGAGGTAGTTAGACTTCATGGAGTCCTAGTGTCGATTATTTCAGATAGAGGTCCATAATGTTCTACGCAATTATGGAAGTCCTTTCAGAAAGGTTTGGGTTCAAAGGTGAATTTAAGTACTGCTTTTCATCCTCAGACTGATGGTCAAGCAGAGCACACTATTCAGACTTTAGAAGATATGTTGAGGGCTTGTGTGATTGATTTCAATGGCAATTGGGATGATCACTTACCTCGCATTGAGTTTACTTATAAAAATAGTTACCACTCTAGCATCCAAATGGCTCCTTATAAAGCTCTTTATTGGAGAAGATGCAGATCTCCTATTGGATTGTTTGAGGTTGGTGAAGCTGGGTTGATAAGACTAGACATAGTTCATCAAGCTATGGAAAACTTATGATTATTCAAGAGAGGCTGAAGTAGTTGATTGGGTATACTTTAAGGTTTCACCCATTAAGGGTGTTATGAGATTTGGTAAGAAGGGGAAACTTAGTCCCCGGTATATTGGTCCTTACAGAATATCCAAGAGGACCGGTAATGTGGCTTATGAGTTGGAGCTACCGCAAGAGTTAGCAGCGGTCCATCCGATATTTCATATTTCCATGTTGAAGAAATGCATGGGCGATCCTTCACTTATCATACCTACTGAAGATATTGGTATTAAGGATAGCTTGTCTTATGAGGAGATTCCTGTTCAGATTATAGATCGCCAAGTTTGCAAGTTAAGAACAAAAGAGGTAGCATCAGTCAAACTTCTGTGGGGAAATCAGTGTGTTGAGGAAGCTACTTGGGAAGCTGAGAAAGATATAAGGAAGAGATACCCACATCTCTTCTAATCCGGAGAAGTTCCAAATTAAGGTACTAATCCTTTTCTTAGCATTTATTTTAAGTTGGCATGTTGTATTTACATTTTGCTTGTTGGGTGTTTGAGCTAGATGTTAAATGTTACACCATAGCCTACTAAGAGTAATCTCATTCGAGGACGAATGTTCCCAAGAGGGTGATATTGTAACACCTCGATATTTGAAAGAACTAAAAGTTGAAAGAAAACTATTTTTTTGGAAATAATCAAATTTGGAAAGGTTGAGAAGTTAAGCTAAGTATGAGTTTTGGGTTCAACTTCAAACGAACATAACTCTTAGAACATAATGTGTTAGGTGAGATACAAGAGACTATATGAAAGTTCTTTGAATTATCTTTCCAACGCCGCTGAGTATTGTCATTTTCGAGTTCATTCGAGTGAGATATGCCCATTTGAAGTCGGGCTGTCTAGATAAGGAAATTCAAAATCGGGTTTTTGAAGGGTATTATGGTCTTTGCACTACCCAATTAATTAAATCCATTTTTAGAAAGTTATTTGGGGTCTAAACTGATTTAGTTCAGTTTACGCACTCAAATTTCACGCTCGGGTTTTTAGAGAAAGAACTCAAGAGGAGAAAAGTGGACAAAAGTCAAGTGTTGTTGAAGAGTTCATGCGGAATCGAAGTCATTTCACCAAGGGTTGATCCCTAAAGAAGTATGTGAGACTTTCATAGCATTGGGTTCTTTCACCCACGCACCAATTATGTTTGTTTCAACGAAATTCATTTCTAGAAAATTGAAAGTATGACGTTCTTGAATTATGTTCTAGAAATTGGCTTTAGTTCTTGAGATTTGATGGGATTGTTGAGTTCTTGATGGAATCGTGTCGATTTTAGAGTTGTGTTTGATTAGATTCTTGTGTTCATGTACTGGGTATCTGAATCTAAAGAGGAATTGAGAAAAAGAATCGAATTTAGGCAAATTGGGGTTAGAAAATGAAGAAGAAAAATGTCAAGCAGAAATTGGAACACAAGTCCGCGTCGAGGACTGGCTCCCCCAGTGAACAAATTTTCCCTTCGTGTCGCAGAAAGGACGCGAACTCCACTGTCTCAAAATTTATGTCACGACAAAATATTTAAATGCATCTCCACGTCGTGGACTTGCTTCCAGACAGTGATATGTTGATTGTTTCTCATGTTTGACTATCTAAAAACACTCCTAAACATCACGAGATCTTTCCAATCACAAATCACAATTCTTGAATCCATAAATTCAAATTCAAGGAAAGTTAAGAACCAAGTCTAGAGAATAGAGAATTCTTAGAGTCCTTTCAGAAGTCTTTTGCAAATGCATTAAACTTGTTTTAAGACTTGAGTTATGAGTTAAGTAAGAGTAACAAATGAAGTTCATTTCTTCAAAAAGAGTATATGGGAACTAAGTATACACAAGAGTAACTGTTTTCATATTTAAACAAGAGAGGAAACACCAATTTCCAAGAGAGCCTTTGAGCTAGTTTTTGAGTATTTATCTCAAACCATAGAAAGAGTTTTTGTTTTTAAACATATGAGTTGAGTATTTTGGAAGTAGTATTGAGCACCAATATGGGGACGTGTTCATAACAACTCAGTGTCTCCATAAACCATGTGGCCAATGTGGGTAGAAAGGGTCATACTTTTTAGATGATTCCTTAGTGTTTTTTAGCATAGACTAGTGGATCCACTTAGTTGAGGAATTCCATATCCCGGCAAGTTATAGACATTTCTGGAAGCGTGGGCGAGACGTTGTATCATCACATAGCTCATAGTGATGGTTGTTGGTTAGAGAAACTCCCACAAAATTATATTACTTTACTATATGATTAAATTTGAGTTTTATTTACTGTTTAAATACTCTATATAAACTGCACATTTACTGTTGTTTAAATTTGCATTTGAGTTGAGTATCCATGAGTTGAATAAAGGTGAGGTAAGTGTTTTTTCAGAATTCATTTAAAACTTATGTCATGTTTAGTTTTCCCTCTCCATACTCGTACATTCAATGTACTAATCTCATTTGGCCTGCATCATTTTATGATGCAGATACAGGTAACTAGGATCGCCATCCAATGCCTCGTTGATCCAGTTGAGCACTCAGAGTCAGTTGGTGAGCCTCTTTGCTTTACGGAGGATCCCCTTTCTACAGTGTTTTTAGTATTTCAGTTGTTAGGATGATCGGAGGTCTTGTCCTGACATCCCTCATAGTTTTAGAGGCTTCATATACAAATAGATATAGTTCATTAATCATTCCATTTTCAGTTGTTTATGTTAAGACTTGAGTTGCCATTTTGGCTAGTCGAATGCTTCTTTTAAGGCATTCTAAATTATTGCATGAGTTATCTTTTGAGATTGTTTCCTGTTATTTAAGTCTTCTGCTAAGTGTTAAACCAGCCCAAGGGTTCGCTTGCGGCCAGCAATGGTTCTCGAGTGCCAGTCCCGCCTAGGGTGTAGGCTGGAGGTGTGACACCCCAGGGTCCCTTCAAAGACTTTAATAAGTTAGGGAGCTAATTTTGCTGATGTTGACCTCAGTCAACATAATTAACTATTCGTCAAATATTCAATTAATGGCTAAAATCAGCCCCCTTTCTTCCATTTCACTTTCTTCTCCATTTTGGAAGCTTGGAAGGGATATTTTGGAAGCATTTTCTTGAGAAGAACTTGTGTGTGTGCGTGCCATCATGACCTCGAATTTTGGGTTGTGATATGACTACATACTATTGCGTCTTTGTTGGCGGGAACCTAGTTTCATGGAGGAGTAAGAAGCAAATTGTTATATCTCGATCTAGTGCAGAATCCGAGTATAGATCTATTTCATAGTCTACGTGTGAGATTATGTGGATACATCATCTTATAATGGAAATTGGGCCAAAGCATCATACACTAGTATAAATTTTGTGTGATAATCAAGCTACTCTTCATACTTCCTCGAATCTGGTGCATCATGAAATAATTAAACATATTGAGGTTGACTGTAATTTTATTAATGAGAAAATTCAGGAGAACTTGATTTCCACTTGCTATTTGAAGACAGGATAGCAACTAGCTAATTTGCTCACAAAGGCGTTACATGGATCTCGAATTAATCATCTTTGTAACAAGTTGGACATGATCACTATCTATGCTCCAACTTGAGGGGTTGTGTTATAGAATGTATATAGACTTCATTCCTAGTAAAGTACATAACCTTATTTAGATAGCAGATTTATAGGAATAAACAGATTTATAGGAATAATATTTTATTTCATTTTAGCACACAATCTATTGTATTTGTACATTGCTTATCTATTGGAATAAATAGTCTTCTTCCCTCTGATTACATGGTATTATAGCCAGGTCTATCCCCATTAGGGTTCCCTGTCCATGCTTTACTCGGGTCTGAGCGTAAAGGGGGGGGAGAGTTTTAGGGTGGGTAAAAGTCCCACGTAGGTAGGAAAATGGACTGGTGGTTTCCTTATATGGACTTGAGAAATCCTCCCCTCAGGAGCTAGCTTTTTGGATTGAGTTAGACACAAATGTCATACATTTACAAATACCATTAGTTCCCCCTTGCTTCCTTAGAAGTTGTGCATCATGTCCTCCAAAATATTTACGCACAATCTAGGTATGATGCTTTACAAAGCATAACTTGGTTACTAATACTTTACTATCCATAAAGGTGCGGACTCGAAAATGTTCAAAAGGTACATAAAGAATATATAGAAAACACCGCTTCGGAAGAACTCTGTCTACCCATCTATACTTTCTCTCTCTAACATTTCTTTCGCCTATCATAGTTATCATTTCACTTTTTAAAACTTCCTCTGTATGACTGTATGAATGCCTGGACACTTGAAACTCTACGTATATTGGGAATCGTGTCACGTCTTTCTTGTTTGTTTCACCAATTTTACACTACACCAAAATGATCTTTAGTGGCAATTACTTAAAGGTAATAACTTAACTGCCGCTAATATATTATTTAGAGGCAATTAACACTCTATGTAAATGTCCCAAAAGCCTATAGTGACATTGGATTCACCGGCAATTAACTGATGTTGATAAAGACTATAGCACTTTCTGTTAATGTGCATACTTATTGCCGCTAAAAGCTGCTTTTTATTGCAATGTTACCAATGGATTTAATACAGGCCTAAGCCCAATTATGAAACTTGAAACATAATGCATGGGCTTCATTTGCATGATATTACCAAACCTTCTACACACCTTGGTGCAGAACCTCTGTCAAGTCATCCTTCTCTTATGAGTGACTATATAACTAAAAACCATATATCCACCCTTTCCCCCAAATGTACAGGAGCATAGCTGATTTTTTCTTGTTCTGGTGTGTCAAACAGTTCGAAAAGATTCTCACACTTTCTTATCCAACTCCTTCTATAATTACTACCATGAAATTCATGGAATTGATCTTCGGTTTGAGAGTTCTTTGAGTGGTTGAAAAATGAAGAATTGATCGATTTCTTGATCGTGATTTCTAGACACTCTGTCCAGTTATAGAAAACCAACAAATATGCAAATTAGCAGGTATAATAGTTCTTCAATTAATATACACCTGTTAATTTGGATTTGAGGATTTACCCTTTCAAAGTCTTTACTACTTCCATTACAAATTAATATTTACTTACTTTATGTTTGTGTTAGTGTTTAAGGATGGTCCGTCTATCACCCACAAAGAGAATACAGTAGAAGAGAACCACACATGATGTTTGGACAAGTATTTGATCAAACTCTAATCTTAAATAATCTTTAATCTCCACTAGAATTGTTCTTTTATTCCTTATATGTGTGTGAGAGAGAGATAGTTATAATTCCTAGGTCATCAGCTAGACTCAGATGATGGCAACCAATTGTAAACGATCTTCAACCTTCACTCTACATGGCCAAATTGGCTTTAAATGAGATTATAAATAAAATTTGTGTATTCTTTGACTAAACATTCATTAGCCATATGTGACTATAGTTAGCACACAAAATTCTACATCCATCCAAAACTTTTTGTTGCCGCATCCAAGAAAAAATAAGTGGGAATAAAAACATAATTTGAATACTGGCTATAAGAATGTTGTAGAAGGCGCTAAGTCAAAAGCATAATATAAAGGTTAGTCTTAAAAACATTGGCTTTGGTAGTCTGTTATTTTAAATTAAGGTAATAGAAAAAAAGGTAAAAAAAACACTAAACTTTTTTTCTAATTTAACAGTGAAGTTTGCTTTCTGGAATTTTTTTCCTTTCATGGAACAGGTAGCTTTCTGCTCAGTATCACAATTGAAATGGTGAAGATATTTTCATTTTCTTGTAGGGAAAGAATCCATGAGAGATATAAAAAAAATAAACAAAAAATCATTAGCTTGTTTAAAACTCGATTCCAATATTGCATATCAAGTGGAGCGTCATCTATGAAGTTTTCTTCAATTATCCTCATCAATGTTCTTGGACAATGTTGTGTCTGAACAACTTAAGTATAAGAATTCTTACTTGGTTCTGCTTCCATGTGGAAGTCGGATTTCAATTATTTTACAGATGATTTAATTTAGATTCTTTAATAATATGCACTTACTGTGTCGTCTGTAAACATATTGTTCATTATTATGGAAGAAAATTTTGTAAAGGCAAGTAATATATATTCCACTTTGTTGGAGATCTTGAATGTTATGAACAATGACATTGAACTAAACTTGGTGATAGCCTACAGTTAAAATTGTAAATATTGCTAATCCGGTTGCTAGCCATCTTGGAGTAATTTCCGAGAGTGCTCTACAACTTAATTAGTGTTACGAATTTGAAACACATTCTTTGGATGTTGCATATCACTTAATTTGTTCACTAATTCCCTTTAGGTCCTCCACACTTGGGGAACGTCTTTTACAACATAGGATTCTCTGATAAAGATAAAGTTTCATTGTCCAGAGGCCACGTTGGTATATCACATGAATCTTCTTATCATGAAGATGAAGATCTGGGATATAGGTGAGGTTGAAACTTGTGAAAGGGACTTAAGCTTATCATGAAGATTTCCTTCTTTATAGCCTCTTCTTTTTTTGTGGACATTAGGGATGATAGTGTTGTGCATAAATAGTAATAATTATTTATATTATGCCCTGCTGCCCATTAGAAGCTCTACAAATTAATTGTTTATAACATCCAATCCTTGCAAAGAAGATGGTAATCTCTAACACTGAGAATTTGGAGGCCACAGTTGATCAGACAAGCAATTATGACAAAATGAGTGAGTTAAAACCCTTTGATGATAGAAAGGCTAGTGTCAAGGAGCTTGTTGATGCTGGAATCACTAACACATCTCAAATAGTCATTCTACGACCAATAAATATGACAGATTCCTCAGATACATGTGAAACACACTTCTTTTTTCCTGTGATTGACCTTGAAGGTGTTGGATATTTTAAAATAATTTAAGACATATTTTGGACTCGATTAATTTGTGACATAATCACTTATGTCATTAAGTTGATGACTAATGTGCTTATGTCATAAACTTAATCACCAAGTATTAATCTACTTTGTCCCCAAGTTTAATTCCTTTGTCTCAAAGTAATGCTCCCTTTGCCACCAAGTTATATTGTGAAATATGTTTTCCTCCACCGCCTATGCTCCTCTATATATAGTAGTTGATGGAGTTTTAGGAAAGACAACCAAGTGAAGTAGTAAGACTTAGCCAATTTTCAAACATTCCCTTTCGACTTGTTTATTTTGTAGTATTTATATTTTGTTGATTCATGTGTCCTCTAATTAATTAGAGAATGCTTGTTTAATCCTGGGCAAACATATCACACTGCTGAAAGAGTTTCTTAGGACACTGCCTAGCACACCTCAAGTATTATATTTATATATACATATATATTACTTAAGAATATTATTGTAGTAGTATTATCCTAATTCTTCTATTGTTATTTTGATATTATATTTTCCCCATATATTATATTTTCCAACAATCTAAGAAACTATGGCAAATAATATATGTCTTGACACTACTAATAATATTTATGATGGTGCTACCATAGTTGTTGTTATTCCAGTCACTCTAACAGAAGTTTATGGTACAACAAGCTACAAAAAGGAGTCATTCAAAACAAAGGAATCAACACTACTAGCAAACTTAGCACAAGACCAAAGCGGTAAAAAATGAAAGGTATGTTAATAAGTTTCAAGGTTACAAGTCTTATAATCCCAATTTTAAGCAAAAGAAAGGTTCTTGTTTTGCTTGTGAAAAATCATGTTATTATGCCGCACAGTGTAGGAAGAGAATAAAAATAACAAAGAAAAGTGTTATCCTCCCAAGGCTAATTTAGCTATAGGAGATGAAATTATTGCAACTGTCATTTCTCAAGTAATCATTGTAGCACATATAAGAATGGGTGGTAGACTATGGGGCTACTCGGCATATTTGTGCAGATCGAGAAGCATTTTCCTACTATACGTCAATAGGGGATGACACTGAAGTAGTCCACCTTGGAGACTCAAGAACTACTAAAGTCTTGGGTAAGGGTAAAGTGCTCCTGAAACTTACTTCGGAGAAATTTTTAGCCCTTATGGATGTGCTACATGTTCCTACAATGCGTGCAAACCTGATTTTGTAGCCTTGCTTAATAAAGCTAGAGTTGAAGTGTCATTTGAATCTAAAAAAATCATATTGACAAAAAATAATGTGTTTTGTGGGAAAAGGCTATTGTAACCAAGGACTTTTCATACTTAATATTTTGAATGAAAACCCATCTACTTCTGCTTACATGATAGATTTTATTTCTTTATGGCATGCTAGATTAGGACATGTTAATTTCTCCTATATAAAAAATATGCAATCACTTGGTTTGATATTTGATTTAGATTCAAATAATATTAATAAGTGTGAAATATATGCTGAAGCTAAAACTACTAAGAAGTCATGTTTTTTAGTAAATACAAAAACTGAATTATTGTCTTTAATTCAAACTGATTTAGGTGATTTGAAACAAACAATGACTAGAGGTGATAAAAGATATTATGTGACCTTTATTAATGATTTCTATAGATTTACTAAGTTATATTTACTTAGAAATAAATATGATGCATTTAATACCTTTATTTCTTATAAAACATAAGTTGAAAATCAAATTAGTAGAAAAAATCAAGAGAATTAGATCTGATAGAGGTGGAGAATATTTATCCTTTAATGCCTTTTGTGAAAAAGAAGGAATTATTCATGAAGTAACTCCACCATACTCTCCAGAATCTAATGGAGTAGCTGAAAGGAAAAATAGAAAATTAAAGGAAATGATGAACTCTATGTTAATAAGTTCTAATACACCTAATAATTTGTGGAGTGAATCTATATTATATGCATGTCACTTACAAAATAGAATTCCTCATAAAAGAACTAGAAAAACACCTTCTGAATTGTAGAAAGGTTATAAACCAAATTTGAAATATTTAAAAGTATGAGGGTGTCTTGCTAAAGTTCTCTTGCATGAACCTAAGAAGAGAAAAACAGGTTCTAAAATAGCTGATTGCATGCTTATTGGATATGCTGAACTTAGTGTTGCATATATATTTCTTGTTTTAAAGTGTGATGTGCTTGATTGCAATACTATTATTGAGACAAAAAATGTTGAATTCTTTGAACATATTTTTCCACTATATGATAAAATTTCTCATGTACTTGCTGAAATAAATAGTGAGTCTATTTTTAATACGAAAGAACTAAGAAGAAGTAAAATGCCTAGGAAAGAATGTTTTTCTTATGGATATGATTTTCAAACTTTTCTTGTTAACAGTGAACCATTAAATTAATCAGAATCTATATCTTCTTCTGATGCTAAATTTTGGAAAGAGGCAATAAAAATTGAAATTGATTCAATTATGAAAAATAATACATGGATTTTAATTGATTTACCTCCTAGTGCAAAACTTACTAGTTGCAAATGGATTTTCAAAAGGAAACTTAATCCTGACGGATCTATAGATAAATATAAAGCTCGCTTTGTAGCAAAATGTTTTTCTCAAAAAGAAAATATTGATTATTTTGATATATTTGCACCAGTGACTAGAATTTCTTGTATTCGAATTTTAATTGCCTTAGCATTAATTCATAAACTTTTTATACATCAAATGGACATAAGAAAAACTTTTTTAAATGGTGATTTAGAAGATGAAATTTTATGGTTCAACCTGAAGGATGTATTATTTCTGGACAGGAAAATAAAGTTTGTAAATTAGTTTAATCTCTTTATGGTCTTAAACAAGCTCCTAAGCAGTGGCATGAAAAATTTGATCATGTCTTGATGAAAGATGATTTTTCTTCTATTGAAGTTGATAAATGTGTTTATACTAAAGTGGTAGACAATGATTATGTGATAATATGTTTATATGTTGATGTCATGTTTATTTTGCGGAGTACCAAATTATTTTTGTAGACTAATTTTGATATGAAAGATTGATTGGGATTTCAATTGAAAAGATGTTGGGCCAGTTCCTCATGTGCCTAAGAAACCGAGGTAATCTCGATTGAAGCCAATTCAACATTTTCCTACTCAATCTTATTTATAGAAATAGCACTCAATCTAGTTGAAGTAAATATGATATTGGGAGTTCAAGTTGTAAGGAGCGAAGATGGTATAATGTTGTCATAAGAACATTATGTGGAAAGACTTCTTAAGAAGTTTGAATGTTTTGAGGTGACACCTGTGGCCACTCCTTATGACGCTAACTCTCAATTGAAAAAGAATAAAGGTGCCCAGTTTCTCAGTCTAACTATGCTCAGATTATTGGGAGTCTGATAAATTTGATGAATTTTACTAGGCCTGACATAGCCTATGTTGTGTGTAGACTGAGGAGATATACTCATAATCCCAATAAAGAGCTTTGGTCTGCATTAAATAGATTGATGAAATATTTGAGAGGAACCATCAATTATGGTATCATGTATAGTGGATTTTCTTCTATGTTAGAAGGGTATTGTGATGCAAACTAGATCTCTAATTCAGATGAGACAAAATCCACTAGTGGATATGTGTTCACCTTAGGTGGTGGTGCAATATCGTGGAAATCATCTAAACAGACGATCATTTCTAGATCGACTATGGAGTCAGAGTTTGTAACTTTGGAGCTGGCTGGTTCTGAGGCTAAATGCCTATGAAATTTCTTAGCAAATATCCCTTTAATAAAGGATGAATTACCTCATGTGTAATGCATTGTGATTGTCAAGCCACAATTGCTATTGTGGAGGATGAATCTTACAATTGTAAGAGTAGAGACATGAAATTAAGACATGATGTGGTTAAGCAGCTATTGAGAGATGGAGTAATTTCCATTGATTATGTCAAGTAAGAATTGAATTTGGCCGATTCACTAACTAAACATGTGGAAAGAAAATTAATTCTCCAATCCTCGAAAGAGATGGGGTTAAGGCCAATATGATTGTCAATAGAGATGGTAACCCAACATATGTGATTGGAGATCCCATGAAGTAGGTTCATATGGGTAATAACAAGTCGATATTAACACTGCGCACTAATAAAGAGTGCTTGAACTGCTGGTAATTATGAGGGATGAGTTATTAACTCTTAATGAATTCATAGTCCTTATGGATGGTGTATTAAAAGCAGTATACACTTGATGAATTTACCTATATGAGAAGTGGAGTGAAGTCACTCCTATGAGATTTTGGCCTAGTCTCTAGAGCTCTCATGAATAATCAGGCACGTGCATGGCTTATTGGCACAAAACCGAGTTTAACAATAAAATATGAGAATAAAAATGTGATTGGTAGAATCTCTGACTTACAAAATAATAATTGATTCATACAAATTTTATATTTCACCAATAATTATGTAAGTTAAATTTTATCGGTTTAAGTTTGGTTCATAATCGAAAGACACAAAACCTATAACATTTTGATCATACAAAATAAAGCAAGTCGAGTTCTTCTATCTCAAAATTATTTTAAAATATATGGTGGATTGTTTATATTTTAAAATAATTTAAGACATATTTTGGACTCTATTAATTTGTGACATACACACTTATGTCATTAAGTAGATCACGAATGTGCTAATGTCATAAACTTAATCACAAAGTATTAATATACCTTGTCCCCAAGTTTAATTCCTTTGTCTCCAAGTAATGCTCTCTTTACCTCAGAGTTATATTGTGCAATATGTTTTCCTTCACTGCCTATTGTCACAACTCGAGTCTACACCCTGGACGTAGCCAGCACCTGAGAAACATTGTTGATCCCCAAGTGAACCCTCATCCTGGCTGACTACAAGCGGAAGACTAACTCAAGCATATAAAAACTTAAAAACTGAAATAAATTCAATAAGCTCAATTACAAAATATTTAACACCAAAAGATTAACTCTGAATAAAATAATATATTCAACTTGCCAGAAATAGGCAAGTCAAGTCTTTAAAACATTTAACAAAATAAATGAAACAGACTTCTCAAACTCTACTGTCTATCTATGAAGCCTCTAAATGACAAAGATGAAAGTCGGGACAAGACCCACGACATCCTGACAAAACCAAAAAAGTAAATGAAATCCTCCTGAAGCAAAGAGAATCACCATAGCTAACTTGAACTCCATGTGGTATCAACGAAGCTCCTATTGATGACCCTGAATACCTGTATCTGCATCATGAAATGATGTGGGCCAAATGGCTTAGTACGTGGAATGTTTGAGCATGAAAGGGGAATTCTAAAGAATAAACATAAGCTTGAATGGGTGGAAAAGAAACATACTTACCTCTTCTCAACTCACTAAACTCAACTCAACTCAAAGAACATAGTTCAACTCAATGATAAGATATTCAACTCAGTGAAATATGGCTCAACTCAATAATAAGTTACTCAACTCTGGGTACTCAACTTTGGATACTCAACTATAGATACTCAACTCAACATAAAGCAACAATACATATGCAATATATGGGAAACTTTTAAAACAGTAGAAAGCAACTCAGTTTGTATGCAAAGATACCAAATAAACTCTACTTGTATATGAAAATACAAAGTAAACTATGTGTATATAGGAATACAAAATATCTCTGTGGGAGTTTCTCTAACCGACACCATCACTATGAGCTATGTAATGATACAACGTCTCGCCCACACTGCCAGAACTGTCTTATACTTTGCCGGGGTATAGAACCTCTCAACTAAGTGGATCCACTAGTCTATTCTAAAAGCATTAAGGAATCATCTAAAAAGTATGACCCTTTCTACCCATGATGGCTACATGGTTTATGGAGACTTGAGTTATTATGAACTCGTCCCAATATCAGTGTTCAATACTACTCCCAAAATATACTCAACAATTTTAGAAAAATTTGTAAAAGACTTCTCAGAATAAAGTTCATGCCGAATTATGGATGTGAACGACTCAATTCAAGGTTTTCAATTACCATAACTAGAACTCAATACTCGAGACTCACCAACTCAGAATTCAAGAACTTTAATGGTAATACTCGTTTCAAGAATGCTCCACTCATAGGGTTCATATGGAATTATGGGCATGAACTACTCAACTCAAGGACTCGAAGATACTTCTCATCTTCAGATTGCTCGACTTGTAGGGCTCATGCGGAATTATGGTCATGAACAAATCCACTCAAGGACTCTATGGGTAATATGTAATAGTCCCATGATTAGGAATAAAATCTCAAAAGGGATTAGGAACTCAATACTCAAGCCTTAGAACATTGAAGATACTACTCCTATCAAAGATACTCAATTTATGTAGTTCATGCAGAATTATTGAGAATGAATGACTCGACTCAAGGGTATGAATAATATTATGGAACTCATGTATACGACTCTTCTCATTCTCATACTCACTTCTTCAAAACTTAACTCAAAATCAATAGTTGATCTCAAAGGCTTTCTTGAACTCTACTCTTAACTCTCTCTTGAATTTGAATTATGAATTCAAGAGTTATGGTTCATGATATGAAAGATCTCATGATGAAATAGAAGAATGATGAATACATTCTCCTCATTATCATACTCACTTGCTCGAGTCTTGAAACAAGTTGTTAGAAATTGATAACTTATTCTCAAACACTTGACTTGATTTCTTATCTCGACATCTCCTCCTTAGGTCTAAAGCAGACACTCGAAAGCTATGGACCTATTCCATTATCATTAACTGGTCTACTCTTTTACTCCAACACTCGGGAGAAGCTTATCTCATGACAACCGAACTCTCCATAAGCAGGTACTAAGACGTCTTTCTAATTACATACCCTCTCGTTACACCTCTTAATGATCTTCTTACTCTTGTGACGTAGCCACACTTCCATGTCATTATCTAAAGGTTAGGGTCCCTCACTTGTATCACTAATATATATTGCAGCTAACATCTCAATTCATCACCTACTATATGTCAAGTCTACCAGATCAAATCTCAAGACTAACATTATCACCCTCATGTTGCCATTCTTTGGATCATGACACTAATCTCAAATTCAAGCTCAATGTTCATTACTAAACCCGAATGTCAATGCAATTGCTCGCCTACTATACTATACCTCAATACTTAATCAGTTTTTTAAACTTCTGAACATCATGACCCTCTCAAACATAGCATAAGCCTAGTTTAGATCTATCCCTTCATGAATAATATGTGCTTCTATTCAACACAGACACTTGGTCATTACCTACACAATGACACTTCATCACAAACTCCATTCTAGCTAAACTTCACAATTCATCTCTTCTTAGTCTACCCGTTAGGGAAAATTCCTCATTAATAACTTACTAAGTGCATGACTATAGTAACATAGCTCATCAAAACACCATTTCCCTTTCTAAGATCACTAAACCTCTGCATACTTTTCTCTATCTCTGGGCTCTTTCTCTACTACTGCTCACGATCTCATAACTCATGCTACCTTTTCGGGTGAAAATACTACCCAAGCTCTAAACATACTTCTTCATAAGAATCTTAGCTGAAACAAGGCTAAAGGAAAAGAGTACAACTCGGCTTTAGCTCAAACACATGATTCATATCATTATGGGTGCATTCCTCTGAAACTCAACACTTAACTCTCTCATGAGCTTCTCTCAAGCCCTTTTAGAGTCTCATGACTTCCTCAAGATTTTTGTAAGAGCAACTCATTGATAAAGACCTGACTTTGGTTTTCAACCACCTCTAGTATGGGGGTATTCGAATGGATATGAGAACAGACGAGTTAGAATAAATCTCTATGACATAGCGCTATTGCACAATTAAAAGTATGAAAGATGGGAAACTTTTCTTAAATGTTTGTAGTCCCTCGTTTAAAGAAGTGGGGCCCTCACAACCATAAACAAGACCCTACTTGACAGGGCTTCATAGACACCCTAAGACAGTTGAACTTTGTGCTCTGATACCAAGTTTGTCACGACCCAAGTCTACACCCTAGACGTGGCTGACACTCGAGAATCATTGATGGTCCCAAGCAAACCCTCATCCTGGCTGACTACAAGCGGAACACTAACTCAAGCATACAAAATATTAAAAACTAAAATAAATTCAATAAAATCAATTACAAAATCTTTAACTCAAAAGATTAACTCTAAATAAAATAATTTATTCAACTCGCCAGAAATAGGCAACTCAAGTCTTTAAAACATTTAACAAAATAAATGAAATAGACTTCTCAAACTCTACTATCTATCTATGAAGCCTCTAAATGACAACGATAAAAGTTGGGACAAGACCCATGACATCCTAACAAAATTGAAAAAGTAAATGAAATCCCCCGAAAGCCAGGAGGCTCACCATAGCCAACTCGAACTCTATGTGGTATCAACAAAGCTCCTGTTGATGACCCTGAATACCTCTATATGCATCATGAAATGATGCAGGATAAATGGCTCAGTACGTGGAATGTACAAGCATGTAAGGGAAATTCTAACGCATAAACATAAGCTTGAACTGGTGGAAAACAAACATACTTACTCTTCTCAACTACTCAACTCAACTCAACTCAAAGACCATAGTTCAACTCAATGATTAGATAATCAACTCAGTGAAATAAGGCTCAACTCAATAATAAGATACTCAACCCTGGATACTCAACTCTTGATACTCAACTTAGTATAAAGCAACAATACATATGCAATATATGGAAAGCTTTTAAAACAGTAGAAAACAATTCAGTTTGTAGCAAGGATACCAAACAAACTCTGCTTGTATATGAAAATACAAAGTAAACTATGTGTATATGAGAATACAAAATATCTCTATGGGAGTTTTTATAACCGAAAACCATCACTATGAGCTATGTGATGATACATCATCTCGCCCACGCTGCAAGAACTGTCCTATACTTTGATGAGGTATAGAACCTCTCAACTAAGTGGATCCACTAGTCTATGCTAGAAGCATCAAGGAATCATCTAAAAAGTATGACCATTTCTACCCACGATGGCTACGTGGTTTATGGAGACTTGAGTTATTTTGAACTCATCCCCATATCGGTGCTCAATACTACTCTCAAAATATACTCAACTCATATTTTTAAAAACATAACTCTTTCTCTGTGGTTTGAGATTATTACTCAAAAACTAGCTGAAAAGCTCTCTTGGAAATCGATGTTTTCTTTTCTTTTAAATGTGAAAACATTTACTCTTGAGAATACTTAGTTCCCATATATCATTTTAAAGAAAATAAATTCGACTCTGCTCTTTCTCAACTCAAGCGCTCAAGTTTTAAATTTTTTTTATAAAACTTTGTAAAAGACTTCTCAGAATAAAGTTCATGCCGAATTATGGATGTGTATGACTCAATTAAAGGGTTTCAATAACCACAACTAGAACTCAATACTCGAGACTCAAGAACTTTAATGGCAATACTCATTTCCAAAATTCTTGACTCAGAGGATTCATGCGGAAATTATGGGCATGAACTACTCAACTCAAGGACTCGAAGATACTTCTCATCTCCAGACTGCTCGACTTGTAAGGCTCATGCGGAATTATGGGCATGAACAACTCCACTCAAGGACTCCATTGGTAATGTGAAATAGTCCCATGATTAGGAATAAAATCTCAAAAGGGATTAGGAACTCAATACTCAAGCCTTAGAACATTGAAGACACTACTCCTCTCGAAGATACTCAACTTATGGAGTTCATGCGAAATTAATGGGCATGAACGACTCGACTCAAAGCTATGAATAACACTATGGAACTCATGTATACGACTCTTCTCTTTCTCATACTTACTTCCTCAAAACTTAACTCAATATCGATAGTTGATCTCAAAGGATTCACAATTAAACTCAATGGCTTTCTTGAACTCTACTCTTAACTCTCTTGAATTTGAAATATGAATTCAAGAGTTATGCTTCATTATATGAAGGATCTCATCATGACAAAGTAGACTCATGAATACATTATCATCATTCTCATACTCACTTGCTCGAGTCTTGAAACAAGTTGTTCGAAATTGTAGAAGACTCCTCAAAAAGACTCAAAGGGACTTTCTCAAAAATGTTCGAAAGAACTCTCAAGACTTGACTCTTCACTCTACCTTGAATTTGAATTATGAATTCAAGGTTATGATTTGTGGTAGGAAAGATATCATGATGATTAAAAGCGTTTTAGTTAGTTAATCATGAGAAACGATTGAAAAACATTGTTTGGGGAGAAAGTCCATGATGCGCGGATGAATTATAATGTTTGGTCGAAATAATTTTTGAAATAGTGGATTCCGCATTCTCTCCGCGACACGGAGAAAATTTTTACTCTGAAGGAAGTCGTGGACCTAGTACTATGTTTCTATGCGACTTTTTCTTACTCGTTTTTCTACCCTAATTCGCCTAGAATCGAATGGTTTCTTTTGCAATCACTTAGATTGAATTACTCCAGATAATGACAATACAGCCCTCAAAACACTCACTTTCATCTCAAAAACTCATCAAAACCCCAACAAAACAAGATTTAGAATGAAACTACAAGAACACTTTTCAAGAACTTAAATCTTGCAATCTTTATGGACGAATTCGAATCTAAAAAGTCATGTTTGGCGTGTGGATGAACGAACCCAATACTATGGAAAGTTACATACCTCTTAGGAATCAAACCCAGTGCGAAAATCCGCAACAAAACTCAAGAACCTCGACGAACACCTTGATCCTTTCCTCTTTTCTCCTCTTTTCTCTTCTTGAACTCTCAACTAAAACCCTAGGTGTATATTAGGATTATAAAAATGAACCTAATAGGATTAGACCCTTAAAACCCTAGGCGTATATTAGGATTACTCACTACGAACAATGGTTCGAGTCTTAGCTCAAAATATTTCCAGGGTGTTACACCTATGCTCCTCTATATATAGTAGTTGATGGAGTTTTGAGGAAAGACAACCAAGTAAAGTAGTAAGACTTAGCCAATTTTCAAACATTCCCTTTCGACTTGCTTATTTTATAGTATTTATATTTTGTGGATTCATGTGTCCTCTAATTAATTAGAGAAGGCTTGTTTAATCCTGGGAAACATTTCACACTGCTGAAATAGTTTCTTAGGACAGTGCCTAGCACGACTCAAGTATAAGATTTATATATACATATATATATCACTTAAGAATATTATTGTAGTAGTATTTATCCTAATTCTTGTATTATTATTTTGATATTATATTTTCCCCATCTATTATATTTTCAAACAGAAGGCATCGACAAGATGGATCCAATCAAGAATAAAGAGATTGTGGACAAAGTAAGAGATGCATCAGAGACATGGGGTTTCTTCCAAGTGGTTAATCACGGCATTCCAATATTTGTCCTTGATGAAATCTTATGAGGAGACAGACAGTTTTTTGAGTAAGATATCGACATTAAGAAACAATATTACACTCGAGATATCACGAAAAAGGTGGTTCATGCTAGCAATTTTGATTTTTATAGCCCTTCTGTTCCAACTGCAAATTTTAGAGATTATATTTTCTTTAAAATGGCTACTAACCCTCCCAATCCAGAAGAATTTCCAAGACCATGTAGGTATATGTTCTGAATATGAATTAGAAAGCCAACAAATAATTGAACATGTATTATGCGGTGATAAAAATTGAGATGTGGTGTTTCATTAATTTTACAAAATTGCTGCAGGGAAATACTTATGGACTACTCTAAGCATATGATGAAATTGGATTGTTCCTTGCTTGGATTATTGTCTGAAGGTCTCGTTCTTGATCGTTGTCATCTCAAAGATATGGATTGCACGGAGGGGCTTTGTGTTTTGGCCCATTACTATCCAGCATTCCCTCAGCCAGAACTCACTATAGGCACCAACAAACATTCTAACAATGATTTTCTCACAGTGCTTCTACAAGATCACATTGGAGGACTTCAAGTGCTTCACCAAAATCAATGGGTTGATGTTCCTCCTACGCGTTGTGCTCTTGTGGTCAACATTGGAGATCTTTTGTAAGCTAGTTTCCTTTTTTTTTCTAGTCCATGTACGATCGATAAGAGTGAATATACCATTTGCTTATTTTGTTTTTTTTTCAGCTCATATCAAATGACAAGTACATAAGTGTTGAGCACATAGTATTGAAAAATAAAGTTCGACCAAGATTTTCAGTTACATGATTCTTCGGCACGGATTCAATGTCATATTCCAAGCTTTATGGACCGATTGTTGAATTATTGTCAGAAGGTAACCCTCCAAAATATCATGCAACAACAGTGAAAGACTATCGTGAGTACTACTGTTAAAAAGGTCTAGATGGAGCTTCTGCATTGTTGCGTTACAAGATCTAATCTTAATGTAATAACTAAATTTATGATGAGATCTGAGAATTTTACTTTTGGATGTTGCTTATTACATATTGTATTGTATTGTCTTGTTACTTTAAATACAACGTTTGTTTGTAAAGACAACTTAAGTTTTGTTGTATTGTGTTGTTAAATCCTTTGTTATGTAATCACAGAAAGTCCCATTTTATATATGTAACAAACGATTTAAAAGTGTTGAGGCTGGTATCAAAAGGAAATGTTGATGCTGGAAACACCGAAGTGCCATGAATATTCGTTCCACCAACTAAAACAGAGGAATCTGTAAGCAGTTGTGAAACAAAGTTCATTTTTCCAGTGATAGATCCCATTAAGCATAAAGAGATTGTGGACAAAGTTTAAGATGCATCGGAGACATGGGGTATAAATTCGTCCAAGTCATTGATCATGTCATTCCATTAGTTTTCCTATTGTATAGGGTGAAACTTGATTGAATACATGTGGCACTTGAGGGAAAGAACAAAGAGACCCAGAAAAGATTGTTACATGAGAAGGCATTCTCGGTAAAGGGAAAGCAAAAAAATGCTACAGGCTAAGAAAGGTTCGGAAGCTTATGACGTGGACAAAGAGACAAAGGGGAACAAAATGTTAGAAGGATCTAAAGGTTGCTGGAATCACCCATGCACCTTCCATCATTGGTCTTGGCACTTGAGAAATTGCCACAATAATTATATCATCTTGTTAGTCAAATTTATTTTCACTTAGCATGATTATCATTTCTCTGAATATTCCAAACAAGTTCATTAAACATATAGGATTATAGTATTTTCATACCCTATTAGCTTTAGCACCTAAAGAAGATGGAGATGAACATGATGGATCTTGGGGAACAACATCCAAATGATAACACCATATTTTCTTCCTTTGACATAGTTGAAATCAAAAAAAGATTTATCCATCCTCAGGATTCATCAAAGCTCTCTTCTAATATAAAACTAGAAGCACATAAAGTAACACAGATTTAATAAAGAAGAAATTCCAACATAATAAAAATATCGAAAGAAGGAATTTTTCTTCATCTTTTTCTACCTTCTAAAAGTGAAGCTAAATACAAAATATATAGGCCACAAGGTAGAAAGAGGACATCCAAATTATTAAGTAATATTAAAGCCTTAAAGGATATCTAATGTATATGAATTGTCTATAGTAAATTGCAAACATTTAAATAGTAATCAGAATAAGAATTCAAAGAGTTCTTGTTCAAAACTTGTAAAACTTAAAATCTCATATCCGCGTCTCATTTTGGACGAAACTCGACTCCTTCAACAATGAGTCCACCTTTGTAAATATGACTCATCTCAAACAGTCTTGCTTCAACAGGACCGTCAATGCCTTTCTTGCTATCAAAATATCCCAATTTTACTTCCATCCATCCATCTCCTCTCATTTTTGGGATATTCCCACTTTAGAAGGTGCATAGTGTTGGCCTGATTTTCAGCATCAGTTTCACTCTCATAGTTAACAAACCTAATACTTGATTTAGCAGATTCAAGTCTATAATAACACATAATTACCAACTTGAACACCAAATAAGCATTATATTTTGTTTTTGGTGACAACATTTCTGTGTCTATTGTTCCACGAATATCCAATTGATTCCCAATGATAAGATATGCCACTTCAGAGAATCTGCAAAAGCATTGCAAGAAACATTTGTAAGGAAAATTTATTCAAAAAAAATTAAAAGATATGTAGGGCTTTATCTATTTAGTAGGTGTACCAGATACGAATGTAAAAAAATTAAAATTTTGAGTCATACATGGTAGTATTTAATTAACTTTTCATAGCAGTTTTTTATATTTTTACCATCAAAACATTGACAAGAACCAATGCACCATGTCTGTGCCATATAAAGACCATTATCGGTGGGGGTAGTTAAGACATTCCTATTAATGTGTCTCCATTCAAGGGATGAACCACCTTTTCTAAACTACAGATGAATATTAACCATCTTTGCTATGTACTAATTGACCCTCATTAATTATATCATATAATATTATTTTACTATACTATGCTAATAAAGGGAAGCTCTTAACTTCAAAGTTTGAGTATTAGCCTTTAGCTACTCAGAAGCAGTTCCTACCAAGAATTTTTTCATATCCAGAGTTTGACCCTGAAACCTCTAGTTTAGAGGGGAGCAACCCCGTCCATTGCCCCACATTCTTTGATGGTAATATTTGCTCTTAGTTGTTATATTAATCTAACATCTCCTATCCCAATTCATTATCTGTGCAAATTTTCCAAGTTGAGTCACTATCAATTATGGAATAATAATTAACAGTTAGTCTCTTCATCTACCTAATATGAATATGCATATAGAATACATAATGATTTATGATATTTTTGTATCCAGACCAAATTTTCATAATGTTTGATTCATTGCATATTAAAATGAAGGTGATAATTATCCATAATTGTACGCTACACATAAATGAAGGTAATATCATCTTTCACATTCCAATATTTATTTGCTTGTCCTTTAAGTTTCTACTGTTACAATAGCATTTATGTGTAGCTTTTAGTTTGTAATTTTTATAAGTAAGACATCAAACTATAAAATCATTTGATTCTTTTCCTTTTTGTCCACAACAATCTACTTTTTTTTTGCTATTATATTTTGGTCAGCTTCAGCAATAATGTCCAGATAACTTCTTTGTCAATTAAAAAGTTTTTTTTACCAATTACTACTATTTAGGTACTTATATATCTATGGGCTAACTTGTAATATTTTATTGTACTCTATCTATCAAGTTAAGTGATCAGTGTTCGGTCTTCAAGCTTTGGAGCACCAAGCATCAATGACAAAATTCATAGAGAGGGAGAAGTCATTGTAAAGAGAAGAGGAAGGAAAGCAAATTACTTTGTTTAATAAAACCTCTCAAAGGAAAGTGTATTTGTATATAAATGAAGTTGCACATCAAATACAGAAAATGAAAAGAGATGAACCTGGAATCGCGGCGTGCACCCCATTGCCAAGAGAATGCATCATCACTATCTAAAATTATGAGCTCTCTCGGTGGTATCATAAAACTCTTCTTCCCACTATACTAATCAAGAAAAAACTCTGAAATAGAAAAAATAAAATTTCAATTTGATTAATCTAAATTTACACCATGTAAGATCAAAGAAAGTGTTTCATAGTATTTGTTTTTCATTTCCAAGCGTTTTCATCGTACTTGTTTGGATGGTTACTACACAAATATAATTTCACAATGTATTACATTGTATTCTTTTAATGAAATAATGTTTGGATAGATTGTTTTCCATGTTATGTTACATATCAACAATTGAAGATTATAAACCTACAATGTTATAAAGAAAAATAGCACACGTTGTAAAGTTCTTATATAAAAAGGATATATACTTTGATAAAATAGGATTATAAGTAATAAGAAAATGAAAATATAGTAAAGACACACACCACATCAAATTATTCATTATAGAACTTGAGACTTTCATCTTTTTATAATGATGTATTTACTGATATAATAGAATAAAATTTAAGTAACAATCAATATGAATATTGTTATTAAAATAAAATATGATACAATAAAATATGTAATAGATAGAAAGCACTCAAAGGGCACAATGTTTAATTTGAATAACCTAAACTTTGGAGAGATAAACGGAACAAAAATTGGGACTTGTATGCCACCCTACCCAACAAAATGAGTATAAAATAAGCATCAAATGTGATAAATGTGGCAATCAATGAATTGAATAGAAAATTATAAGAGATTACATTTTAAATTATGGTGAATATAAAAAATAAAATACAAAGTGATCATTTCTTTTTACCTACTTGAACTCTCCGAGTACTTTGATATCAGGAGAAGAGCTAGAGGAAGGAAAATAGTTCAATTGAATCACCTTGCTTGAAATTAGAGTGACGCAAATAGGGTTAAATGATTATTTAAAATTATATATGGACTATTGAATTCACTTAATATAAGGAAAATTTCTAGTTTAGTAACAAAGAGAGCTCATAGATTATTTTAGCTTATGAGTTTAAACCCTAGGTGTGACACCTTGTATTTTTTTTTATCTCTATACATGAATTTTTTACTCCGTCACTATCTGGTGCATGTGTTGATGAGAGGTAGAAACATATGAAGACATTAATTAAGGATTCATCTTAACCCAATACTTCCAAATCAGAATTTATGTGTAAAAAATCATGATAAATATAACAACTAGTATATATGAACCCACAACATTAAAAATAACAAGTTAAATATTAAGAACCTTGAAATCTAATCCATAAAGATTAAATCTTGATTTTGCCTCATGTGAGAGGTAGCATGTATCAATAAACAATTTAGGCATGTACACACAATCGATATTAAATAGAAAAATAACTAAAATCATAAAAAAATAACCATATTAAAATGAAATTTTACCAGTTTGCCTCCATCAAGGAGAATGGGAGAATCACACAAATGGAAAAAGAGCTCCTTTTTGGTGTTGCAAACAAGAGGAAACACAGATCTATCAATTATTTCTTGATGATCATGGGGCAAAAATCTTCTCCAAATATCATTTGATTCACCAACAAATTTGAATCTTTTGGATAAAATTATTGATCTTACTGCATCTTCTGGAGTTGTTTTTAAAATGATTTCAAATTTGCAACCTTCTGACAAGCTTTCAAAATAATCCATTGGAGTAATTAAGTTGGAAGAATTCATGTCACAACTCATACAAAAATATATAGCAATTATTTTTGTTCAAAACTTTATATTTGAATAAATAATCAAAAGGGGAAAATATTTTAATTAAAAATCTATATTTTCAATTATTTATATTTATATTTATACTTATACTTACTTAAAAGCATGAACTCCCAAACTTGAATGTTAAATTACTATAATACCTCCAATTAAAAATAATCAATTTATTTTATTTATTAATTTAATAATATTAAAAGTAAATACCTTTTCACATTAAAGGGTTGTGATTTTTTCAAAGGGTAGTGACTTTTTTGACGGGTTGTGACTTTTTCAATGTGTTGTGGCTTTTCCAAAGGATTGTGATTTTTCCAAACAGTTGTGTCTTTTCCAAAGGGTTGTGCCTTTTCCGATGAGTTGTGACTTTTCCAAAAGGTTATGACTTTTCTGATGAGCACTGACTTTTTCGAAAGGTTGTAACTTTTCTGATAAGGCACAATTAGCACCTATTCATACTACTATTTGTTAGCTATAAATAGAGGGCCTCTCACTTTTAAACTACGATTTTTTATTAAAGTTTTCTACTCTTCTTCTTCTTAAAAAATATCAAGGGTTATTTGGAATAGTTGATTAAGTTAAAAATTCAACGAAATTCGAGGTACCACATAAGAAAGATTCTGTGAACAAATTGTAGCAAATCATTCATCAATTCACACTCATATTTTTTTCTTACGATTTTCATGAGTTAATAGTGACGAAAAGTTGTGGGAAAGACAATAATAATAAACAAATGTGAAAAAAGTCACATGATTTGGGTAAAATATTTCTTCTTTGTTTTTTCATTTTTTATTCTTTCACACTCAAACAAAGGAGTTTCTTTCTAATTTTACTAAAACAATGGACATCAACATAGTCCATTGAATTATTAGTTTTGATGTTATATCCACTATTTCAAAAATAGATTTTCACTTTTACTTATAATATGATAATAATTATATTATTTTTGAATACATATGTAAGTAAAAATGAACGCAGAAAGTAATGTGTTGGTGGGAAGATATTTCAATCAAATAAAACACTACAGTGAATGTAGCATGAACATATATTTTCGTCTTCCTTCTTCATTGGCTATGTATTGTTCGATATGTTTTTTTTTAATATTTTTATTGAGTATGAAATTTTTTAAGTATGAATTTCCTATTATTTTGTGCTCATTTTAATTTTAGAAAATGTTATGTCACAAGATATACTCCTTGATAGGTATATAAAAATAGATAAGAAAATAGTGATTGGTCATAAAATATTCTTAAATCAAATTAAGGATTCTATAAATAACACTTTAAATTTTATTCATCAATTAATTTTGATTATCGAAAAAGGTAAATATTCTATATCACGATAAAACTTCTATAAGATACTAGATACTTTCATTAGACCACAACTATATGATATGGTATGCGGCAGAAAAAATGTAAAGACTACATGCAATTCTGCAAAGATAAGGTAGAAACTTAATGAAATGAAATATTTTTCACCAAAGGTGATGTTCATATATTAAAATTAAATTATGCTACTGAAATGTATATATATAACAAAGTGTTGGTCAAGCTAAATATTTGACATACACTCAAGCCTCTATTTAACCATCATCTATCCATAAATAATAGGAGAAGAAAAAAACACCACATGTCAGCGCCACAAATTTTCAGAATCATATATATATATAAAGGAGAAACATAGATGAGGTGATGTGGCACCTCTCTATGGCCTCCATTTGCATTTATTTTTTTTCTTCTTTTTTTGGGATTTTATTCAATTTATTTCTCTACATAAAATAATAATCTACTAAATTATTGAATCAATAAAAAGCTCATAAATTCAATATCAGCCCACGTACATTTTTGCAATATAGCTCAAGTAACCTTCAACCCACGTTGTGACATTTATTGATACGTTTAATGTATTTGCAATAAAATCAAAAGTAATTTCCTCCTAAGTTAGCTTCATGTTCGTTATATAGCCCTCTTCTTGAAGAGAAGAAATTGTACA